>CP092881.1:70530410-70720373 GCA_030710605.1 Cordylochernes scorpioides
GTTGTGAAAATTAGAAAATATTTTAGACGCGTAAGATTCTTTTTGAAATTAAACAATTTCTACTGCCCTTACTGCAATGGAAAAATTAAAAATATATATTTATAATTGTATTAAATTCTACTGTCCTCAAAGCATATGTCCATAATTCATTTAAAATACCCATTCTAAGAGTCTAGCAACAGTATCACTATAAAAGGAAGATCGATAAAATGCAATATAAAAGCGGTATGGTAGATTAAACTGGCGAAACCGCTGGGAGGGCTCACCACTGATGAGCCAGGACCTCCCTTTAATTTTTCCATTGCAGTAAGGACAGTAAAATTGTTCAATTTCAAAAAGAATCATAGGCGTCTAAAATAGTTTCTAATTTTCATAACAGATGACGCGCTAGTTGATCGTAATATAAATATTTGTGTTGTGTTTGTGGGTTTTGGGTTAAAAAAAGAAACATCCGTACTTTATAATGCTTTCATTTCTTGTACGCATATGTGTTGGATATACATCGAGGCATAAGTCGTCTCAAATGTTGAGTATATCTAGAATAAATGGTTTAGTATAAAAACATGTTTCCAATCAACTCAAGCATCTCTTCCAGATATCTCTATCTGTCTAGGTCTAAAGCATGCTCTAAGAAAGTAAAATGAAAGTTTTTCAGCTTAATTATCCGAAATAGCTAGGCACTCGGCCAAATGGAAATCCAAATCCTAGATCCCTTCTTTCAGTTCTAGAATATCTTCAATATTCTCTACTTGACGAAGAAACATCACGTGAAGACACCTTTTTCAAAATATTTATAAAACTCTAAATTTCACTATATCTACTTAGAGAATTGTAAGGTAGAAATTTAGATTATCGGTATTAGATTAAATAAATTCGCAAAATATCATTTAAAAGTATTTGTTGTATTTATTTATTAAAGTGGATATCAAGATTAATTCAATTGCAAAATATGAATAATAAAAAGTTATCTCACTATCTTTATTTATATGTATTTTATTTCGTCTTAGAGCGCTATGTTCTTCTAGGAACATTTGCACTACAAAGGTAAAATAAACATTGAAAGAGAGAGAGGAAAGAAATTTATATCTATTCAATTTTATATATAATCTTTTATTACAATTATTGCAAGGGATACCAGCGCCGAACAAGGAGAAAGGTTTATTTACATAAGTTATTTACATTATTCAACGCATGAAAACATTAGAGATCCAGATTTTGTAGAAAGTTTAGAATGTATTTACAAAATGAATTGAACTTTAAATATGATTTTTTTTTATCGGATATCAAATCATTAAGTTCACAAACAACTAGTTCATTCTTCATTCTATAATCTTGAAATGCTGGGAAATCGATCAGTAGATGTCTTGAGGTTTGTTCCTCAATACCTATATAATCTTATATGAACAATGTATTAAAAAAGTTTCAAACTGCATCTCTCGAATTTTAGATTTTATATACATTTCTATGTATTTCCAGAATAAGAACGCTCTATAATTGATCCTATGTATTCCCATTGTCCTACAAGTATGTACGTCACTAAGCGAAGGATGATTGAGAAGATCTGTAGGTTGGAATACATTGTTCCATCTACCTAGGATATGGGTAAAGTGAAATCTCCAGCATTGAAGAGACCGCAGCAAGAACAAACAACACTTCCACAGTTTACCCTCCTCCACACACAAAGTTGTATAAAGCCTCTGACCGGATGTCCCGGAAACGGAAATGATGGTTTGGTGCCCAGCTGGCAGTTTAGAGATATTTAGGTTGGTTGGAGAGAAACTTTCAAACTGGGAGTTTATACTGCGGCATCTGTATAGCGGTAGTTAGTTCTTGGATGCTTACTGATTAGGAGAATACTAACAGAATGACAATTCACTATTTTAATATATATATTATATTTAATAAAGATTTCTGTTGTATATTTTGGATTATCTTGATGATTATGCTATGGTAATGCAGTCGTGGTTAAAAATCTTGAAAGAATAATAATAGTTTTGATCAGAAATTTCTTTATTTGAGTTAAGGAATATATATAAAAACATAATTTGGTAAAGGTACCGCCTGGCTTAAGGCGTAAGAATTGAAAGATGAAAAGCTTATTTACATAATGCACAAAGGTTTTGAGCCGGCCATTGGAATTTATTTTATTTCATCTCAATTTGCAGGTGTTACATTCGAGCACAGCTCGCGAGTCACCTTGTCCAGATTATTTACACATGGCGAGTTGTGATGCTGGAGTGGCCCCCCGAACCTTACAGGAGGGCAGTTGTTGGGTGTTTGGCTGTCAGCTAGCCATTGGGTCCAGGTCGTCGGATTCGGTGGCTGAGGCCACCTTGGTTTTGAACAATTTCTTGTATAGTTGGATTTGAGGATTTTTGAAATTGCGAGAATAGTCTTGTAGCAGAATCTTGATAAATCTCTTCTATATTAGGCTGGTTGAGATCTTCTTTGAGAATTTTGTTTGAAAGATTGAATGGGGCTCCTATAGTGGTTCGTAAGCAAATCCTCATGAAGGCATCTATTATTTTTTTATCCGTAGGTGTGATATATTTGCCCCAGACTGGTAGTGCGTACGTGATGATGGGTAGAATACAGGTTTTGTACAACGTGAATTTATGCTTTGTTGTCAAATTACTTTTAAAATTAAGCAGGCTTGATAGAGATATTTTGGCTATCTTTGCCTTTCTTATGGTGTTTTGGACATGTAAGTTAAATTTTAATTTCGAATCAAAAGTGACACCAAGATACTTGGCATGGTCGGCCCAACTAATAGTGCTTGAGTTTACTGTCAAGTTGGTTTGTGGCTTGAATTTTTTGTTATCTCTTGGGGGAAAAACTATTGCTTGAGTCTTAGTTGGGTTAATGTCTAGTTTTCACTCATCGCACCATTTGATTATGTCATTTAGGTAACTCTGAAGCTGAGTAACCAATAGGTTGACTGATTTAGAGTTGAATAAAATTGCTGTGTCATCTGCGAAGAGCTTAAGTTTACATTTAGAGTGCAGTGGGATGTCATTAATGTAAATATTGAAGCCATTGGAATATATAAAAACAACAACGAATTTTTATAGGGGAAGAGTGATCTCTGGCGGTCGATTTAGCAGAGTATTTGAATCTATGAAATTATAATTTAAAATAAAATAATATTTTTATATAACATATATAAATCAGAAATATATCAGAGACTGATTATGTGAGTGTATGCGATGTGATAGTAAATCTTTCACACATTCTAGAAATAAATAAAGAATGTAATCATATTTAAATACTCAACTTATTTACATATTTACCTTCAACAGATATTATTCATTCGAGTAAAGGTAAACAACACTTCATATTGGGGCGAAGTATCAAATATTTGTTTAAATTGCATTGCGAAACATATTACCATTTTGGAATCACCTTGGTCAGAAAATTTACACAACACTTGGTGAGTGTGGTCGCGTATTGGTACCGCTGTCCAATCAGCAGCAAAAGGCTTACTATACCGTCAGCCTCTGTTCAACCCCACCGCTCGATTGATGAAAAATATGCCTCACACAAATTGCACTGGGAATATTAAAAGAGACAATCACTAGAAGGCTAAAATGTAACACATATATAGAATTTAATGCTTTAAATGTTTTAAAACACATATCATAAATCATTTAAATGATTTTAAAAATTTAAATTGCACTTTCTGTAGAACGTTCTGTTATTTTCGTGTGTGTGAAGTCAAAAAAAAAAAAAACACTGGAATAAAGTTGTAGTCTGTGTCAGATTGTGACAGCCGGGGTAGTTGACATTGAAGTCACGTGACTACCATGACAAGTCAGGAACTTCATGAAAATTTGACAAGCAGCCGAACATCAACGTGCGCCTGTAACGTTGGAACTACCCGCCACAAGTATAGCTAGGGTCATAGAGACACAGAATCTCAATCGATTACATGAAAATAGAACTCTATAAATATTTAATGTAAATTATTTCTTCCTTTTTGTTCCTTCTCTATACCTTTATTACTTTTTAATCTATTTTATATTACTGTATTTAATAGTCTTTTCTCTTTCTAACATCACCCTTAGTTACAATTAAATATCATCATTATGTTGTAGCAAAGTATTTATTATATGTACAGATTAGTAATTTTTTATATTCATATATTATTTATATTCTGCTATTCTGTAAACTTCCCTCATTACTTACCTTATATCTTATGAATGTTGATTTTGTTTTTATCCTTTATGGGGGTTGGTGGAAAGGTGGTCTAAGCCGTTAGTTTTCGACCGCTACGACCCGGGTTTGATTCCCGCATTGGGCACTTTTTCTTTTTAAAAAAAATGCTCCAATGGCCTCCGATTTTGCAAAAGTCTAACCCCACCGGCGAATGCAATTAACCAAACGGGGCTCTGGTACATTTGTAAGTGCAAAGTCGAACTGCTTTTCACATGTGTAGATATGTTGTGCACTTACAGTAAAAGCAGTCGCCAACTTCTACCCACCATGATTATCATGGCCTGTACCACATGTACTAGGGATAAGCAATATATAAATATTTACATATTTTTTTTTTCTATTTAGGAAACTTCCCTCATATTGCCTCTTGTAGCTTCTAATTGTTGATTTTGTTTTTATTCTTAAATAAATTGTAGTGTCATCCTGAAGTTTGTCTTTTCCTAATTTTCTATGTTACAATATATACTATATATAATTTTAAGTATATAAATAAAGATTGTTCTCGTGTTAGATTTGTTGTGAACAGTGTATATATGTAGTATAAAAACCTCCCCTTTTACATGTACATTGTATTTAACAAATAAAGCCAACTTACAGACAACCCAGACAGAGACGGGAGGGTGAAGTCCGGTTACTTGATACACCAGCGACATTCCAAGGAGCGACCACTGGGGCCCGTTAGTTAACACCTCGGGACTATTAAGACAGTTGGGGATTGTGTGCGATACGAACGGCCGCTCGGTGGTGGCAAGCCCGTCTCTCTCTCTCGCTTATCAATTATTTTATAAATTTTTTCATATATCTATCATTATTAATCTTATTTATTCATTTTTTGTATTTAATCATATATAATCTTACTAGACGAATGGCCCGGGCAACGCCCGGGTTTTACCCGAGTGCGAATATATTTTAAAAACGTTGTCTTGGGTGGTCGCTATAGACAGGGTGGTCTGTATAGACAGGTGTATGTATCACACAGCCAATAACAGGGTTGTCTAGAGTGGCCGCTATAGACAGGGTGGTCTGTATAGACAGGTGTATGTATCACACAGCCGATAACAGGGTTGTCTAGAGTGGCCGCTATAGACAGGGTGGTCTGTATAGACAGGTGTATGTATCACACTGCTGATAACAGGGTTGCCTAAGGTGACCGCTATAGACAGGGTGGTCTGTATAGACAGGTGGATGTATCACACAGCAGGCACCTCTCGCCAGTACCTCTCTGCACCTTGGAAGACCTTTAACAGTTCTCACAGAGTACAGGCAGTCGTGGTCGAGGCAGAGTGGAAGACTTAGGAATGTCCACGCATAAACGAAGGGACACAGTTGTAAAAGGAAAGTTCCATGAACAGATAGGAGTCGAGCTAAGCAAACGTTAGAGATAAGAAGAGTCTTACTGGTCTACAGTTCGATGAGGTGGACCTTGGACACAACAGACGAGGGCTTCCGCTGATGGTGAAGTGACTGTTTATTTTCGGCTAGGGCGGAGGCTTATATACACTTTGCCGAGAGGAAATACTGGGTTTCTGCGGATGCAAGGGCGTGGATCAGGAAAGATGTCATTGGACACTCTTAACGACTTCTGGCAACGCCCTGACATCTTGTAAGCCTCGTTCTTAAACGTTGTTGGATTTCTTATATCTCAATCTCTGCCTTAGTTCAAATCTTAATCTATTACAATTTTATTTATTTAACCTCAGTTTATACAAAGAACATTACATATGGTGATGTAATGACACATGTCAATGATGCGTATAATTATTTATAGATGTGTTTCTATTATACAACATGAAAATCTTGCTATATTATACAAGAATATGGGGTTGTTGGTTTAAATTATAATATATAAACTATTAATTATATATTGTAACATGGAGTATAAGATGGGTTTGGCAAGGACATAAATAGAAGTTTTTTGCCTTCATGTGGTGTGTCCATAGAAAGGAGGCTAACGCTCTATTTGTAGAAATGTTCAATAAAGAATCCTGTTGATTTTTGCGTATTTTGTGCGATATGTACAGAGAGGCATTGACTAACAAATCAATACTTAAAATTTGGCCCTGAGTTCTAATAGAGACTCGATTACTCTACAGCGTATATGATAACATGAATAAACATTTTTAAAAAATATACCCATTCTAGAAGGGGGGTGAAAATACTAAGATATTATATATTATTTTTCCAATAAGAGAATACATTTTATAACAATAGTATATAAAAATGTTCATTGTTACTATTACAATAATCTTATTTCCAAAGCGCTATATCCCGCAAGGGATACTTGCGCCAAACAAGGAGAAAAGTTTATTTACATAAGTTATTTACATTATTCAACGCATGAAAAAATTAGAGATCCAGATTTTGTAGAAAGTTTAGAAAGTATTTAAAAAATGAGAGAATTGAACTTTAAATATGATTTTTTATCGGAAATCAAATCCTTAAGTTCACAAACAACTAGTTCACAAGCAACTATTGTTACTAATTTTAAAATTATTTTTTATAAATATGTATTATAAAAAGGAATAAACACACCAGTAGTTGTAAGTTGCAATGGAGGCCACAAACCCAGAAGAGATGGTACAGTTCAAGTATCGAGATTCAGCATGGCGACTTCCCGTGTAGATCTAGCAGCCGACTGTTGTAATAACCATCGTCTTGGATAACAGTCTTGTCGTTTGGTTTCAATGGTTCTATACAATTTGCATATAGAGGTGATATTTTAATTTCTATATTATATATACATTTGACATTCTAAACTATTATAGACGCGTATGATTCTTTTAAAATTAAACAATTTCTACTGCCCTTACTGCAATGGAAAAATTAATGGGAGGGCCTGACTTATCAGTGGTAAACCATCCCAGCGGTTTTTCCAGTTTAATCTACCATACCGCTGTTATATTGCATTTTACGATCTTCATTTTATAGTGATACTGATGCAAGACCTTTGGAATTGGTATTTTGGATGAACTATGGACATAAGCTTTGAGGACAGTAGAATTACATACAATTATAAATGTATAACGCATCATAATATATAAATTTATATCATTATATTATCATTGTGAAAATATTAAAATATAATTTATTATTCTAGTTTAAACTTTAATATATTTCCGAATTTATTATAATATCATTCTATAAATTTGAATGTATAAAATGTATATTTATGTGTATAATAACATTTCAAATTGCAATTGTATTTTCTATGATAATTGTACTTCATTACCCCTTATGATTGAAAGATTTTTAAAAATATATTTTTGTAGAGAGAGATTTTATTTATTCTGTCCACATATGTAGACATGTGGCGCACTTACAGTAAAAGCAGTCTCTAACTACCCACCATGATTATCATAGCCTGTACTGAGTCCACTAGGAATAATAAGAAGAAGTGTTATTTGAATAAAATTGATAATACACAATTAGACTTATTATACACTTATTTGAAAAATATATGATGATTTTAGTTTCTAATATGTTATGTATAGTTAAGTGTCTTGTGAGCAGACAATCGAAAAAATACATTTGGGTTGGAATATTTATTTATACCTAGTTAATATATATATATATTGATGAGACAAAGGCAGGGATGTGATGCTCAGTAAGTTTATTTGGTGCAGTGCTGGACTCGTGGTCCGGTCCAGCAAGGTAATGATGTTCGGGGTCTCGCCAGGCCGGTTGTAGGAGGGGATGGAGCTGTAGCTAAGGCAGGACATGTTAAACAATTCCGTCACGGTGTATTCCGATCGATAGACTAAAGATCACTGGACGTTGTATTTAACGCATTGCCGCGAAACGGTGGTCAATGGTCAAATACAATTTAACCCCGTCCTCTCTGTGGTGCCGTTTCTCTAATAAGCAATTAATTAAAAATAAACAAAAATTCAAATAATTTTTACTGCTCCCGTGTACCATCGTCGGGTACTTGTTGACACACAACAATATATTATAATTTAAAATATGTTATTGCAAAATAGAACATTACGTAGAGATATATTTATATGAAAAAGCATATATATTGGATCATATATATGTTATATTAAAATATTATTTTATTTGAAATTATATATTTCATAGATGTAAATACTCTGCTAAATCGACCGCCAGAGGTCACACTTCCCCTATAAAAAAACTCGTTGTTGTTCTTCCCCGTTGGTCGGCTCAAAACTTTGTACATTATGTAAATAATCTTTGTTTTCTTTGTTCACTCGCCTTAAGCCAGGCATTACTTTTTACCAATTTATGCTTTTATATATTCCTTAAGCACAATAAAAGCAATTACTGATCAAAACCATTTTTATTATTATTCTATCAAGAATTTAACCACGACTGCATCACCAATATCATTTAGTACCAAAAAAAAAAAAAAAACAGCAAATAATTCCATGCCATAATCCTCAAGATGATCAAAAATACAAGCTGAATATCTTTTTTTAAAAATATAAGATATATATGAATATATGATGGGCAGTAAAAGTACAATTAAACGACCTATAGAGAGATGAAGGGTTTATCGAAAGAAAATCTCAAATTTATAACATAGAGAAAAATACGTAAATTTAAATATATCACCGACTATTTATTTACAGTGGGGTGAAATGTAAAAAAACGGCAGATTATCGCTGCGACGTTTGTGTGAATGATGGAAACGGAGTTTTCTTTTATTATTTTCCTTCCGTTAAACGGGTGATTTTATTGCGCGCACACCTAATGGTTATGTTCGGGGCACTGTAATGGTAGGAGATTAAAACCCAACATATTGATGGCAGGCCCAATATAACAACAACAGAGAAACAAATAAGAGAGACGCTGTTATATTAAATTCCTTCAGTGTGAGGGTTGCCAGTAATGGCCGATGCTTCTCTTTACACCCTCCAGCTGCTTGCTACCACAACTTGGATCTTCTGTTTAATAACAATGGTGAGAAGGAATCTAAGCTTGTTTCAAACATCTTTTTGAAACCCGTTTTGAAATAGATGTTTTGATGCATTAGCATGCCATCTGTTATCAAAATTATAAACTATTATAGACGCGTATGATTCTCTTTGTCAATAAACAATTTATACTGCCCTTACTGCAATGGAAAAATTAATGGGAGATCCTGGCTCATCAGCGGTGAACCCTCCCAGGGATTTCGCTAGTATAATCTACCATACCGCTGTTATAAAAGGAAGATCGAAAAATGCAATATAACAGCGGTATGGTAGATTAAACTGGCGAAACCGTTGGGGGGTTTCTCCACTGATGAGCCAAGCCCTCCCAATGATTTTTCATTGCAGTAAGGACAGTATAAATTGTTTATTTTCAAAAATAATCTTACGCGTCTATAATAATTTATATTTTTAAATAGATGTTTGGTTATTTTGTGTTCAATCTCTTTAAATATATGCAACTTGCTTTACTGATATTATGCAAATATTTTATAGAATTGAGGGTGAAGACACATGAAACTTATTCAACTTTATCGATATTTAAATCGTCCATTTCGAGGGTAAAAAGTTCAACACAATTTTAAGTCTTTGTAGTGTTTTTCATACTAATTCAACATAGTGTTGACTTTTCAATTTAAAAGGGCCACAACGGGTTGCAGAATGTTGGGAAAATAACTGAGGTCTCTCAATTTTGAATTCAATTAATCTAAATTACAGAGTAATATGTTATTTTTCTAAATTATTATATAAAAACGTGGTTATGTATACCTTAATCGTAATCAGTGTAGGCTGAATCGTAAGCGTAAAGGTTTCACAGAAGTTGCTAGAAGAGCTTTTACACATGGGTGATTAAGAACAGCTGTGGCTGACCAGTAACTTGCTGTGCGTCTATTCAACTATTTCTACATTTCAAAATACATTTTGATCTCCTTTCTCATTGTATATAAAAAGGCTCGACCTATATAATTGACCATGTTTTTATGCAATAAAAACTACATTTTTCGAACTCACAAGCAATTAGATTTGACTGTACCTTCTATTCATTTCATGGCTTCTCGTAAGTGGCATTCAGATACAGGTTACATTTAGTGATATAATTTTATTTCTACAGCATAAACTTGAGCTGACGTACCCAAGAGCGTAGATGATATCTCCATTTCAGGTAAAATGTACTCCAAAATGTTCCCTAACACCGAGGTTGTCCCAATATAGCAATGTACTCCAGAATGTCCTCTAACACCGAGGTTGTCCCAAAATGGCAATGCACTCCAGAATATCCTCTAATACTGAAGTTGTCCCAGGAGCCGGTCATCGCACAGTGCGCGCCGCGCCTTCCCCCCGCACTGTGACCGCAGTCAGTGGCCAGCGGACTCTGCTCAAGTGTCCCCTAGCTGCATACGGCCTGAAGGATCTTCGCTGGGAGAAAGGTACATAAACACGGACCTTATATCTTTACAACAAAACTGTGTTAATTGGTGACAATCCTATTGCCCACAAACTCATAACAAGCCTTCATAGGCAGAGAAAGAGCCTATTTCATTAACTCCAAACCTAACTAGAAGAGTGTATATTCCACGACGGGGAGAAGTCGAGGAAATGTTGTAATGCTGCGACTTCTCATCAATCAAAGCCTTGTCCTCGAGACAGGTCTGTCTCTTCTTTATTCCATTACCTGAATTATTAAATCTCTGGGTCTGCTACATTTCTACATTACATCTACTAATAACAGAGGTTTCCATAGATAGGGAATTAATTCTGATGTCTCATTGCAATTTCGCCTAATGTTTAATATAAATAAAAACCGGTTTTATGTTTTATGTAAATGTAATATTGTTATTTAGTAAAGAAAATTTACATTGAAGAACAATAAAGATACCTTTCCTTTAGAGTAAACTGATAGATTTTTTACTAGGAATGATGTTTCTATAATTTTTAATATGCGAAACGATGTTTATAAATTTCTAAAGGTACGACAAAATTCTCTCACATACCATACAAGAGCAGGTAAAATGTAACAGCGGGTTTTTAAATACTCAAGCAATTTGCAATAATATTTTAAATCGGGTCTGTCTACACTGTATGGCAATAACATGTTTTCTATGTGAATGTTATAAATTAGATAATATTGACATCACGAATTTCATTATCTCTTCACATCGCGGTATTCTTCTCAAACCTTTTTGGCTTTTTATATTATCCATGAGGAGGCCCTGGAGTGGATTCGTCACCTCGACATTCCACTCTAGAGAAACTTGCCAACATTGTTGTATTGTGCTGTAAAAAACAATATCATACGCAATATATATATATTATCCATAAATTTGAAGTATTGGAATAAAATATAAGGTTGATCCAAAAGTTCATAAACATATTATGATTATGATTTATATTTTGCAAGTGTTTACAAACTTTTGGGACAACCTATTTTATTTATTCCCAGTTGCAAACAAGACACGCTATATCCGATCTGGATAATTGCGCGTGAAACTATTTAAAATAATTGTAGTAGAGTAGGTAACAGAATTGTCAAAAAGAAAATAAACAATTAAGAAAAAGAGCATTGAATAAACATATACATTAAACAAATAAGCAACAACATAAGCAGATAGAAGAAATCGCAAAGTAGTTATTTACAGAATGTTAAGCAATGATGGATGTTGATTTAATGAAGTTATCTGTAATAATTAGTATCGTGGAGAGATAAAGTTGATCAAGTTGAGCTATTTACAATGAGTTATGTTGGGACAACCTTGTAATTCTGAAACTTGGCCCACCTGCTGATTGGCCACCTTTGATATAGAACATCAGAGATTAAATCATTCTTCTATAAGAATTCTGTTATAACTTTACCGGTGTTACCAATATTACCAAGGTTGTGTGTGTGTGTCTCAAAAGTTCTTAAATACTTGAAGAATATAATCTATATATATAAAATTGATTCTGTCTGTCTGTCTGTTCGTCTGTACTCTATAGATTCAAAAACCATACATCCAATCGCCGTGAAATTTTGGGATATTATTAGGAAAGGTTTTTGGAAAATAATTTCCTGAATATCTTGAATTTCCTTAGAGTTATTTGCAGATTTGTAGATTTAATTCGCAAGCAGCGCCCCCATTGTGACGATGATAACAAGTTTTCTTATGACTAAGTTTGTTATCTTAAATATTATTTATCAAAAGTAAGATTATCTCAGGATGACACGGCAATGTGACACGGGAAAAAATGTTCACTAGATAAAACTATGATTTTCTAATGTAGAAAATTAGGAAAGACAAAATTCAAGATGACACGATACACAGGGACCGGGAAAAAATGTTCACTTTATCGAGAGATTCAAATTTACGAGTTTCAAATTATCAAAATATATCTTTTTTTTTTTTTTAAATAAGTTTTTAGAGAATTGTTTTAACAAATGTTCGCTAGACAAACCTTTACTCGGGTAAAACCCCGGGCGAAGCCGAGTACGTTTTATAAGTTTATAGAGAATTGTTTTAACAAATGTTCGTTAGACAAACATTCACTCGGGTAAAACCCGGGCGAAGCCGGGCACATCCGCTAGTATCATAATATTTGGAACGACATTTGAAAATTATCACGCATGTGTTTCTTTTGAACGAAAAATCGAAATTTATTTTAAGGAGAAATAGCGATTATTTCTAACCTTAGGGATTAAGTATGAAAGGATGAATTGTGAAGAGTATTGATAAACGGAAAAATAAAGTTTCCAGGGATGGGAATTAAACCCACAGTGTTCCGCTTACCGGGCTTTTAGGACAACCTTATAGCCTCTTTAGCTTCCATATTAGAACTGATGGCATGTTCTGGATGATCTCTACATAACTGGACAGACAGAACAGAGGAGAGAAGATCAGGATGAAAGGAAAAGACAGTAAAAATGGATTCTCCGTAATTGGCCAGCTGTCTGCTGTCATGGCCCCAGGGGTAATGTCCGGCATACCCAGCATGTCTCCAGTGACAATATCAAAAAACATTTATTCTGGACAATTTTTGACAATCTAAACATATTTATTGATTCTTCTAATAAATTGTTACAGAAAGAAAAATTAAGATCAAATAAAAGATAATAAAGGAGTAAATAAAGGGTTGATAAAATATAGGGAAATATATATAGTTGTGTATATATACAAACTAGCCGAATGACCCGGGCAACGCCCGTGTTTTACCCGATTGAATGTTTTGATTCAAATACTATTTGTTACAATTATAATTTGGCGCCTTAAATAAATGCATATGTTAGTTGATAACTATAGCCTATGTGCTTTATCTGTCTATGTACTGTTGGCTTCCGTAGGCGTCTCTTACTGAGAAAAAGAAAGAGAGGATTCCATTTGGTTATTAACTAATATATATATACAACACAATAGTTACAAAAATGGGGGGGGGGCATGAATGGGGGGGCAAAGGTGGCGTGATCGTAGCCGACCAATAGGAGGGCGCCATTCCAAAAAAAAAAAAAAAGCAAACCGTGACAGAGGCGACGAAGAATGACGCTCGTAACTGTATATAGAATATATTCAGCAAGGAAGGTTTCCCCACCTTGAGAGAGTTCTCCTCCAGACAAGGTCTTCTTGAACACTCCTCATTTCCACACCGAGGAAATTCTTATAGATGTGTGTCTTGGTAGACGCCAGGATAGCCAGGGCATCATGATTTTATTCTGGAACCCCCGAAAATATTTCCAATTACATATGAATATTGAATAAGCAGTGTGCTAAACACTCTGGATTAATTAAAAGTTGTGAAGTTTTCCTGGATACTCTCAAGCTCCTTAATATCAAGCAATGTTTAGTAAAATACCCCGAGTTATACATCTTCTCGGGATTTTATTCACAATATTTTCAAAAAGGCTTTTCAGAATGTTTGAGTGGCTGAGATATCAGAACTTCAGTGGCTGGGGATGTTTAACGTAAGTCGGATCTTCTTTGCCTTGTGGTTCGGAGATGAATCTGTTTGAAAGACCTACTTTATTCCCGCACTCACCATCTACCATCGAAGGTTTAAAATGGTCTCCAGGACATTCATGTAGGTATCGGTGTTTGAACCGAGGCTCCACACAAAAAGATGAGAAAGTATGACATTACCCACACTACTGTTGACATCACCGACAATCATGTCACAAATATTGATGAGAATATTTCCATTAACCTAACATTTTCTTCTATCCTTCAAATTCTTAGTTAGAAACTAGCCTTTTAAGGTGGCCAAAGAACATAACATACATATTTTCATGGTTGCGTGCATGGTAAAATAATTCATTCGTGTCAGGCAAATTTATTCTTCGTGACTGTACTCACGTATCTAATTCTTGCAGGGATTACATCATAATTAGGTTATACCATCTAGGAGTGACGCTATGTTTAAAATAAGTGAAATCCAGAAAGACATTGACAATCAACCATTAGAGTAGGTAACCATACCATAAGTAAGGAAAGAGAGAAATTTTGTGTAAGAGATTTTTGATAGTTTAAAACTATTTTAAGGACATCATAGAATTCTGTGTTTGTCAATATAAATAATAGAATAGATAAAATCATATATATTGTAACGAATAAATAATTTATTTTTTAATTTATTCAATTCAATTATTCAATAAAAATATTCAACAGATTATATTAATATGTATTACTCTGTATTTGTAAAATCATCATAAAAATATTCATTTGCTTGCTTGTTTAAGATTCTCCAGCTGTAGATAGTTTGGTTGATAATTGTCGACTAGTCGAACTGACGCCATCAATAAATTCTTTGACATCTTAAGATATTCCAAGAATTGATTTCTACGCTACAATACAAAATAGAAATAATTTTTGAAAAATGAAAAATTAAAAATAAAATAGGAGACTATTTACAGTTGAGATAAAGAGAAACAGAAGAATAAAGAAAGATTTATATCGAAGAGCAATATTTTTCCCAAATTCTCATATAAATGTCTTTATGTCAGGGCAGTAATTTATGCTAAAGCCAACATTAATAAAAAAAATTCAAATTATTAATAGTACAATTTAGTTTATAGAAGAATTAAAAGATATTAACAATCAAATATACACTTGTGAGAATATTTAATTAAAAAGGCATATATTAGATCAAAATATCATTTATTTTACCAATATTTCAGTTGGCTGAACGCCAACCTTGGTGTTATAACATATTAATGTGTTATAATACCTTGATAAAGGTTGGCGTTCAGCCAACTGAAATATTGGTAAAATAAATTATATTTTGATCCAATATATGCCTTTTTAATTAAATATTTATTTAAGGATTGCTCTATTTTCAAAACATGTAAGAATATATCTTTGTTACACAAGTACGAAATGGTATGAATTTGCCAATTAGCCATTGTATTGTTACTTTTGGTTGTTTGTCGCTGTGTGTGGAGGTAAGATAAGAGTACAATAGAAAAGGAAATAACAGAGATAGATGAAGATGAATCCCATTGAAAGCCTGTGGTGGTGGTATAATACAATATTTATTGTATTCAGGTGATTGATCCGTACGGTCAAGTCTTGACATATTGGAAACAACGATCCGAAATTTCCTGTGTTGAACATCCTGATGGGATTGTATCAGCTTTGTTGTGTTGCATTTAGAGACAAGTTAACCTTTCACAGCAGTTATCCCAACTGTATGAGCTAGGTTATCACAGCTTATTTTAGTTTTAATACCCGAGTTCAGTCTTCAGAGTTGCCGTTATAATTTATTGTCCCAATTGAGTTGGATTGTCGTAATTTTGGGTTGTAGAATGGAAGTCTCATCGTAATAACTAATTTGGATTGTCACAATTGAGTTAGTTCTTGCATCTAAATCAACTTGTCCTTTTAATTGTCATATAAAATGATATAATGGACATAAATACAAATAAAAAAATGTGTGTTGTTGATTTTTCCCTCAGTTTATCATCACAAACAGTAGTTAACAAAAGCGATAACAAAATGCATTTTATTGAGACAGTTCCCTTATATACACTCGTTCTGTAGTTCAAGAAGGAAAAAGCATATAATGATAAAAGCATCTCAATAAATACATAATAATAAGCTATGCACACAATCTTGGTTTATAAACATGAAACTCTTATTTTAAGAAGAATCCTTTGAGTCAAAAATATTCACAATGTCTTATAAAAGATGGCAAGCTAATGTATCATGATAATAACCACTACTTATCTTCTAATAATCTAATTTAATATTGGAACGAAAATTGCAATTATACCGCAAATGTTTCTTCTGAACGAAATATCGAAATTATTTTAAGGAGAAATAACGATTATTTCTAACCTTAGGAATGAAGTATGATAGGATGAATTGTGAAGAGTAATGATAAACGGAAAAATAAAAGTGTCCAGGGATGGGAATTGAACCCACAGTGTTCCGCTTACCGGGCAGATGCCATGTCCACTAGACTACCCTGGACATACTTTTCCGTTCGTAAATATTATATAAAGTAATTTATACTTTTTTATTTATCTCCTTAAAATAATTTCGATATTTCGTTCAGAAGAAACATTTGCGGTATAATTGCAATTTTCGTTCTATAATCATAAGCCGCATTATATTGTATTATAATTTAATATTACTCAACGATTGTATAATCATTTCTGCTGATAGGCAGAGCTGGTAGTTCAAATAGACTAAGCTCCCATTGGCCAAACAATCAGAGAAAAGATTGTCAATATTTGACTTGTTACGTTGCGATGGCATATGAAACTGACATTTTGTCTTTCTTCCTGAAGTTGGAAGCAATAAAGAATAATACTGTGGGACATCCTATCTTGAATTCTCTTGACTTTGCTTTGTCTTTTTAAAGATACTGATTCCAAGAAGATTAATCAAACATTATTGATTTACAAGAGAGAGAACAAAATAAACTTATAAGATAGTAAACAAAGAGAAATTTATCTTTTTTTCTAACGGTTAGCGCCTATTTACTTGTGACCTTACACACATACTCTGAGGTAACAATTAATAAATCAAACTTTAAATATATACATAACAAATTTGATCTGCGTATAACTCATATTTTAGGCAACAGTGTTTCTTCCAATATTCTGAGTAGCCTTTAAAAAGGAATATCCAAAGTATCTTCTTTATATGTGTCTGTGTGTGTGTTGCAAAGATCTTATACTTTTGAAAATGAAGATTAGAGAGCAAAGAGTCTTCAGTCATAAATGGCGATTCATACATGAATTCTTAATTGAGATAGGTTTTTACTTTTAACTATCCCATTCACAAGGTTATATTTAAACTATACATGACTCTTCTCCAGTACTGTAGGACGTCTAGAGCTGAAGCTGCCAAATGATGCCGCAGCCATGCGGATTAAATAACACCCAAATTAATGATTGGATCACGCAGTAATTCTGACTTGGAGATAGATTTTTACTTCTAACTATCTCATTGACAAGGTTATATTTAAACTATACATGACTCTTCTCCAGTATTGTAGGACGTCGAAGCTGCCAAATGATGCCATGCGGATTAAATAAAACCCAAATTAATGATTGGATCACGCAGTAATTCTGACTTGGAGATAGATTTTTACTTCTAACTATCTCATTGACAAGGTTATATTTAAACTATACATGACTCTTCTCCAGTATTGTATGACCTCGAAGCTGCCAAATGATGCCATGCGGATTAAATAACACCCAAATTAATGATTGGATCACGCAGTAATTCTGACTTGGAGATAGAATTTTACTTCTAACTATCCCATTCACACAAGATTATATTTAAACTATACATGATTCTCTTCTCCAGTACTGTAGGACGTCGAGAGCTGAAACTGCCAATAGATGCCGCAGCCATGCGGATTAAATAACACCCAAATTAATGGATGGATCACGCAGGAATTCTGAATTGGAGATATATTTTTACTTCTAACTACACCATTCACAATGTTATATTTAAACTATACATGACTCTTCTCCAGTACTGTAGGACGTCGAGAGCTGAAGCTGCCAAATGATGCCGCAGCCATGCGGATTAAATAACACCCAAATTAATGGATTGCCCTCCGATCCATCATCCAAATGATTTCTTTGAGGGAAACACCTCCGCTAATGGGAATTTAATTAGCATTCCGGCCGCTCCTCCCTCGGTACAGTACTCTTGGTTGGCCTTGGTACATCTTGATCTTCATCTACAACCGGGCTTTCTCCGCACGTCCACTTTATTTTATCGCTATCTTCCACTTCACATTCATTTTTTGTCATTCTGATACAAAGTCACGATCTATGGTACTAGGGATTGTATGGTTTAGGTACTAAGAGTACTATCTTATATCTCCCAATCTAAGATACTTAACTTTCTATCACACACCAGCTCACAGAGGAGGGTCTTGCCACTAGCGAAAATCCCGGCCCATATCATAATCGACTGCGGATTTTGGCGGTGTTCGTCGATAGCCGACCTCAGCGGACCAGCTCTTGTCTTGGTGGTTGTGCGTTTGCTCGGGGGCGAATAGCATTCCGTCCGTGAATAGGATTTGCTTCCATTGCTGATCAATGGCCCGATACTTGCGTTGGCGGAATCCCCCCAGCCGTACGCGCTTGTTCTCATCCGTGAGGAGTTGAAATATTTGGGATTTTTACGCCTTGAAATTTAGTTTATTTCACGCTATTCGATGTACTGATGACTTGCTCATGCCGGTCTCATGGGCGATTTTTCTCATGGACACCTTCGAATTCCGTTGAAGTTGCTTGTTGATGATCTTACAGTTGGCGGTAGAATTATATTTAAACGCTACCAATGGACTTAGGATTCACTCAGTGAGCACGTCGAAGTGTTGAGTTGCATCTAGAAACTAAGATGACTGAACAGGGTTACTTTATCCACAGGTATTTATTCATTGTCTCGGGCAGGTGAAGAATAAAGAGAGTCTTAGATAAATTTATTATTTATTTCAAAGGTTCTTGCAGGAATCCAGGACGGCAGCACGGTTGATACCAGTAGAGTATATCACAGTAGATGGGTCATCTAAATACCAAGGTGTCTGTGCTGGTAGATGGTTGATATACCAGTTGAATATAAGATATCAGAACATAAACAGGTGGAGTTGGGTCATCGTCGAAGTTTTGACTGGCGTCTCGAGACTAGGAAAACTGTACATGGTTATTTTAGCCACCGATATTTCTTCATTGCCTCGGGCAGGCGAATAATATATAGAGTCTTAGATAAATTTATTTACTTCAAAGGTTCGACAGTTCTTGTAGGAAGTCAGGACGTCGAAGTTGTGACTGGCATCTGGAGACTAGGAAAACTGAACAGGGTTATTTCAGCCACAGATATTTCTTCATTGCCTCGAGCAGGTGAAGAATAGATAGAGTCTTAGATAAATTTATTTACTTCAAAGGTTCTTGCAAGAAGTCAGCACGTCGACCCAGCCTGGAACAGCTCCCCCGGGAGCGGCCAATTAAATGACGGGGCCGATTCAATCTCCGCGCTAAGCCCAGTATCGAAGATCTTATCCGCGATAAGTCCGGCCTGGGATGGGATTAAGTAAAGTCTCGTCGGGATTAAAAACTCGATCTCTCCTCTTAATGGAAGCTTTTTGTAGAGATTAGATGGAGTTCTTCTCCCTCGGGCATTGTCCCGACACCTTCGGCTGAAGCATTCTGCCTGAAACATCGCTATTCACAGAGTCCATTTTTTAATGGCGTCGAGTTTCTTTTATTTATTTTGTAAATTCATCGCCATAAACTTTTATTCCTTCTTCAAGATGATGTCAGGTGATTCCTTCTCATGTAATCTGAATAAACAATAAGTAAGGGCAGTAGAAATTGTTTATTTTTAAGAAGAATCATACGCGTCTATAATAGTTTCGAATTTTGAAAACTTATATACATTTATAACATCTCTAGCTTTTCCTCGTCGTGTAATATTGTAAGGTAGAAATTTAGGAAAGACAAATCTCAGAACTACACTTCAATTTATTTAATGTAAAACTGAATTAAAACTAATAAAATATCAGAGAGGCAATGAGAAAATTTAAACAGTATATCAAAATACAAATATCGAAATTTAAAAAATATTTTCATAGAATAATAAAAATACTTTTACAATATTGCCACGTGGAAAATTAGGGAAGGCCACACAACTTAGGGATAAGATAACAATTTATTTCAGGCAAGGGCAAACTATGAATGGTAAACAAAAGATAAGCCACGAGGGAAATTTATAGAGTAGCAAAATATAACATAAAAATGACCACTTTGTTAATAAAAATAATAAAATTAATAAATACTTTGTTACAATATTTACAAACGTAACTAATTTTATAGAACTACAGGCTTGATCCCAAGTGGAAGAAGTTTTAACCAAATTCTCTATTACAGGCAATATAAAAGTGAATAGATTAATTAAACCTCTATATGTAAAACGAAAATTGCAATTATACCGCGAATGTTTCTTTTATAAAAATCGAAATTTATTTTTAAAGAGAAATAGCGACATTTCTAACTTTAAGGATGAAGTATGGAATGGTGAAACACGAAGAGTAATGGCGAACGGAAAAATAAAAAGTGTCCAGGGGCGGGAATCGAACCCACACCCTTCTGCTTACCGGGCAGGTGCCTTGTCCACTCGGCTACCCTGGACGTATTTTTCCGTTCGTAACTAATACTTAAAGTAACATTTAAAATACAATATAACGCGGCTGATGATTGTAAAACGAAAATTGCAATTATACCGCGAATGTTTCTTTTATAAAAATCGAAATTTATTTTCAAAGAGAAATAGCGACATTTCTAACTTTAAGGATGAAGTATGGAATGGTGAAACACGAAGAGTAATGGCGAACGGAAAAATAAAAAGTGTCCAGGGGCGGGAATCGAACCCACACCCTTCTGCTTACCGGGCAGGTGCCTTGTCCACTCGGCTACCCTGGACGTATTTTTCCGTTCGTAACTAATACTTAAAGTAACATTTAAAATACAATATAACGCGGCTGATGATTGTAAAACGAAAATTAAAATTATACCGCGAATGTTTCTTTTTTTTTTTAAATCGAAATTTATTTTCAAAGAGAAATAGCGACATTTCTAACTTTAAGGATGAAGTATGGAATGGTGAAACACGAAGAGTAATGGCGAACGGAAAAATAAAAAGTGTCCAGGGGCGGGATGGACAAGGCACCTGCCCGGTTAGCAGAAGGGTGTGGGTTCGATTCCCGCCCCTGGCCACTTTTTATTTTTCCGTTCGCCATTACTCTTCGTGTTTCACCATTCCATACTTCATCCTTAAAGTTAGAAATGTCGCTATTTCTCTTTGAAAATAAATTTCGATTTTTATAAAAGAAACATTCGTGGTATAATTGCAATTTTCGTTTTACAATCATCAGCCGCGTTATATTGTATTTTAAATGTTACTTTAAGTATTAGTTACGAACGGAAAAATACGTCCAGGGTAGCCGAGTGGACAAGGCACCTGCCCGGTGAGCAGAAGGGTGTGGGTTCGATTCCCGCCCCTGGACACTTTTTATTTTTCCGTTCGCCATTACTCTTCGTGTTTCACCATTCCATACTTCATCCTTAAAGTTAGAAATGTCGCTATTTCTCTTTGAAAATAAATTTCGATTTTTATAAAAGAAACATTCGCGGTATAATTGCAATTTTCGTTTTACAATCATCAGCCGCGTTATATTGTAAACCTCTATATGTTACTCTTCTAAATACAAGATTCTTCTATCATAATTTAGAGTATATTAAAAGATCGTAGTGAAGAAGAATCTAGTCGAAGAAAAAGATGGGAAAAATGGCCGAACAAGAAGAATATTGAAATAGTAAATACAAGGTACATGAGACGAAATGATTTATCCAAAATATCAAATTATTTTTGAATATATATGTTATAGGATGATATATATAATAAGCCTAATCGCTTAAATTCTGAAAAATAAGGAAAAATGAGAAAATGGTAAAAGTCTTATTTCTTTATATGTCCTACAATGATAGGATGTAATTATAATGAAATCCAACAATGGACGGATATATTTATACTGAATCCCAACAATTATAGGATATAATTATATTGAAACCCAAAAATGATAGGATATAATTATACTGAAACCCAACAATGATAGGATGTAATTATATTGAAACCCAACAATGGACGGATATATCTATACTGAACCCAAACATTCTTCGGATATAATTATACTTAAACCCAACAATGATAGGATGTAATTATACTGAACCCAACAATGATCGGATATAATTATATTGAAACCCAATGATGGACAAATATATCTATGCTGACCCCAACAATTGTCGAATGTAACTATAGTGAACCCGATCAATCTTCGGATATAATTATACTGAAACCCAACAATGATCGGATACAACTATTCCTATTTCCAACAATGATCTAGGGGATATAATATCGTACAGAATCTTGACTTCAACACCTAGTAAATGTTCGAACATGGTAAAGGAATACAGATACTTGGATCAAAACATGCGTTTTTAAAACTAAAAATTCTGGGTTTTTTCTATAGAAAAGAAGATGCAGAGAGGTATTATACAATTTGATTATTTTAAAATTGGACCAAACCGAGGTACGCCTGGTATATCCCATTTCTGACAAGTGATGGAGATTAAAAAGGGAAAAAACAGGGACTAGGCGATATGATTAGGAGAAAATTGTTTTATGACACCTCAGCAACCATTACCCTGCTCATTCATGTGCAATAGCCCGACAGAATTCATAGAACCAGAAAATTTTAAATATTTTTAAATTCAACTTTTTTGCTCTTTTTCTCAGTCATCGGTCTGTTTTCTTAAATACCACTCTTAAATATTTTTGAAGGAAGAATCTTTGGGCAAACGTTTATTTTATAAGTAATTACTTTTCCTGGAGATTCTTGCGATTATAATATTTTATTATTAAATTTGAACGATGTATATATGGTGTGTGTGTGTATTGTTTCTGTGCGTATTGTGTCTGTGTGTGTATTGTGTCTGTGTGTGTATTGTGTCTGTGTGCGTATTGTGTCTGTGTGTGTATTGTGTCTGTGTGTGTATTGTGTCTGTGTATATTGTGTCTGTGTGTGTGTATGTGTATACGATTTGATCATATGGGATGATGATTTTTCAGCATTCAGTTAACTGAAGATGAGGATGATTTGGGAAGTTTTGGCTTATAAGTGGTAAATCAAACCTGACCAAATAGTTTTCACCATTACTAATTGCAGAAATGTGTATCTTGAAAACAGGGTGAATTCAGAATACACTGATGGTCAAACATCAGGAATAGATTGTATACATTAATAACAATTTCAAAATTTCTATGTTGATTTTTCTAAAATTGAGTAATTGTCGAGTTAACACCCTTTTATGTTTGTATGTGTGTGGTGTGTTTATGTGTGTGTCTGTGTATTGTGTGTAATCTAAAAATATCACTAATATTGAAATCCACATTCTGCATAAGACAAATATAAGAAATTAAACTAAAAACATACTTTCTACTGCGCATGCTGTTATGAAAAATATTGGTATACCTTGTCTCATGAGTAGGAAAACTTCTCAGCGTTTTCGCCAAATAAATATATACACCTCGTATGTTTCAGTTGTGCCATCAGTTTAAATACAAATTTTAAGAAAATAGTTAAGACAAATGTTTCAATATTGAGAGTGAAAATCAAATAACACATGCGATATATAAGGTAGGTGAATATAGTTGCACCAAGTTGCAGCTTTGCAGGACCTTGGTTTCTTCCTTCTTGGTGTTATAAACGTTTCCCGAGCGGGTTTCCATATTCAAAGCAAATAAATAAAAATAAATAAATAAATAAAAGTAAATAAAAATAAATTACCTTTTAAAGTTATTACGTTTATTTATTCATTGTGTTTCTCGTAGGTAGGGATCCGCCGTCTTAGTCTAGGTCCTCTCTCGCTCTAATAACCAATCAAGATATATGTACAATAAAATATTACAAAAGGAATGAAACTATTAAAAGGAATGATGATAATCTAAATAATCTGTTTTAAATAAATATTAAATATCATTGAATATTTTGAATATAAAGTAGGGCGTATTAAAATTGATGCAACAATATCAACAGCCTACATTATACATGAAATTCCATATATACAATAGTGTCTGTGGTTAACTAGCAAAAAACATCATGCCACATACATATTTCCACATACAGAACACTAAACGATAAAAGAGAGAAATTTGTTATTTTCTCCTTTATTTTGAATTTTATCATGGAAAATAGAATATTCTAGGATTTGAAATGGAAACATTTTCAGAAGAACACATGCGGTTTTAAAATAGAAAAATTATAAAAAGTTTATTCTCAAGTTGAAGAGAGAGAGGAAGAGGAAAAGCCAATTTGCTGCCGACATAATGTCATAATTTAGCTGTGGTTAATGTCTCTTTTTCAGCTGCGCTCTAATTTTCAGTCTCGACAACAAATCTATTGCCCCCGCTTTTGTCTGTCTTTTCTGGCAACATTTCTTGGACATTTCATTTTACAACCTTTATACTTAATGTAGCTTCTCAATCTTCTATGCCTTTCAACTCGAAATTTTAACGTAAAGGTTTCCAAGCGACTATTTCCTCTCATATATATATATATATAGAAATATATTTAATTAAATCGACATATATTAGATCAAAATATAATTTATTCACCAATATTTCAGTTGGCTTAACGCTAACCTTTTTCAAGGTATTATAACATACTAATGTCTGGAAAAAAAAACAATAGAAAAAAATAAAAAGGTCAGGTGTTGATATTAAAAATAAAAAAGCATATCCTGACCAGGAGCACATGTGCTTTTCAGAAGGCAGAGCGCCATCTGGTGGAACAGAATTCAAATAACAGCGCGAAACTATTTCGTGGATTGCTTTACTTGATTTATCAAGAAATTGGGTTGGCCAAATATCAGGGAACAGGGTAAATAAATATTTAGTTGATTTCTTATCCACCAGATGGCGATCTGCCTTCTGAAAAGCACTTGTGCTCCTGGTCAGGATATGCCTTTTTATTTTTAATATTAATGTGTGTCAACAAAAACTCAGCGCCACATAACGTTAATAGAATTAAGTTGGAAAAATATATTTTGCCTATATTCAATGGGGAGAAAAATATTGATGTATATATATTATGTACAAAATAAATTTTGTTAATATTCATTGTTGAAATGTAAGTTGAAATGAAAACTATTTTTCAATTTAATTCTATTGACGTTATTTGGCGCTGAGTTTGTTGTTGACACATACATATGTTATAATACCTTGAAAAAGGTTGGCGTTTAGCCAACTGAAATATTAATAAATAAATTATATATTGATCTAATATATGTCTTTTCTGTTAAAGATCTATTTATGGAATACTATAATTTCAAAATAGAAATATCTATTAGATAACACCAATGATATTCTTATCTGATTATGCCTTTTTAATTATATATTTAACTCAGTTAAATTTGATAAGATATGAAAATACCCTATTCATATAGTCTCTGATATACGTCTTAATATAGAGTTATATGTATATAGGTAGGTAGGTTTATCATACGTCAGGGCCAGTCGCCTGCCTATTGGTTCTCTACTGTCACATGACAGTAACCAGCCAATCAACGCTGAAGATAGTAAATCTCCTTATCTCAGGGGTTCCACACATCCAGGTGTTATTATCGCAAGGTTTTTGTCGTCTTATTTAAAGCTATTTTTTAATTAAATATAAAATGCCTTTATGAAAAGCTTTTATTATTTTGCACTGAAACGGAAAAAATAAATAATTTAGCTTCTGTCATTGAACAATTAGATTTATATGAGTGTGAAAATTGTTGGAGGACAATCATGGTGAATTTTGAACTTAATTCGATCTTAATGGAGCAACTGATTAGTGATTGTTTATATGGAAAAAAATAGTACAAAAGTGAAATTGTATTTTACCAATACTGGAATAATTAAAAATCAACGAATATTTGATAATTATTACGACAGATGGCGAAAGCCATCATCAATTTTAAGTTGCACGATCTGGATATGTATTTTTCTTGATTTTTTTTACACAGTTAAACCTATCTATAGCGCTCCCTCTTGGGACTCACCAAAATAGGGTGCTATAGAGAGGGGGTGCTATAGACAGGTCACTTTTCATGTAAAAATCGCATCGTACTGCGTATTTAAAATCGGGCGCTATAGAGAGGAAGGCGTTATTTAGAGGGGGCGCTAAAGACAGGTTTAACTGTATGTTTCTCTGAATATTTTATCTCTTCACTCAATACATGATCATCTTCCCAACAGATTTTATATTTACTCATATAAATCTAATTTTCAATAGAAAAGATGATTTTTTTTCTTTTTTTAGTGCATTTAAATTAATATTTTCAAATTTCTTTATTCATTTGATGAATATTATTTATTTATTTAATTATCAATCGTGAATTCTTTCTCTGAATTTCCTAAATATCAGCATCAAAAGTAAAACTATATAAGAATTCTAAACAAAATATTTAAACATACCCATCAATTCAGTGCTGCGTATATAAGCAGAATCGTCCAATACAGTATTAGAGTTCTGAGAGGCGGTCTGGTGGATTAAATTGGCGAAACCGCTGGGAGGAGGGTTCACCACTGATGAGCCAAGCCCTCCCAATATATTTCTCCATCGCAGTAAGGACAGTAGAAGTTTGTTTTATATATAAAATAAAGATTCGTGCTTTTAAATCCTTTCATTTTATACCCAACAATATTAAACCCAGTGTGTGTGTGTATTATTAGGTAATTATATATCATATATTTTTGGGAATATATGTTTCTTATCATATATATAATCACATATTATCTCTCCAGATCTTACTACAATGATACAAATTATTAGATGAGAGGGCTTGGCTCATCAGTGGTGAACGTATTGCTAATAATATAGCTTTGATATGGAATATATTTTACAGAATAATATATATGTTATATAAAAATATTATTTTATTTAAAATTATATTTCATAGATTCAAATATTCTGTTATATCTACCACCATATGTCGGGACCTTCCCTATATAAAACCGATTGTTGTTGTTTCCCGTTGGCCGGCTCAAACCGTTTGTACATTATGTAAATAAGTTTATTTATTTTTTATTCTTATGCCTTAAACCAGGCAGTACTTTAATCAAATTATGTTTTTTTTTAATATATTCCTTTAGCTCAATTAAAGCAATTACTGATCAAAACTATTTTTAATATTATAGCATAATCCTCAAAATAATCAAAAATCAGCATAAAATCATTTATACAACATATATATATATATATAGTTATAATATTAAAAAAACACTAGCTAGCCAGACGTGTAGAGGATGAACCTAACAAAGGTGAAATTCTACATTTTTTAAACGTCGGCGCTCCATCCATTCTATTATTTAACTCAATCAATCTTTCACCAGAAGATGATCTATATCCAGGCGGGGTCGACTTTTCTTTGTCTTCTGCTTACTTTTAATTGGACAATCTCAACAGAGTTAGCAATGGCAACAGAACGTGTTGTGGTCAATGTTTCCTTCTGTCTAGCAACAAATCATTAAATCGTTTTATTGTAACATCATTAAATATTTAAATCCATTTGAAATTTCATTATAAAGATTTCTAATTTATTTATTTGAATTTTTAAAGCGCTATGTCCCCCTAGGGACACTTGCGCTGTCATACATGTATGCCTTTACATTTATCTATACATATATATACAATGATTTTTGGCCGTAAAGAATAGTCATATGATATTAACAAGGATAAAGAGAGAGAAAACGAGAACAGAGAACTTTGTACGAAAGAAAGTAATGTCTAGCAATATATTTATAATTAACATAATAAATTAGCACTTTCTTAAAAAATATTTGTTGCTATATATATAATTTAAAATACAGAGACATGGGTCGCCTCTCCCGTCAAAATAGACGTCAAAACCAGACGCCATCTAGCCACACGCATTTCAGTTTGCCAAAGCTGGTGTTGTGGCTTTGTCAGCGACCCGAGGCCGCTAATTTGCGGTGACGGTCAATAGATAGCGTCTGGTTTTGACGTCTATTTTGACGGGAGAGGACCCTTGTCTCTTTATATCAATATCCTCCCGGCAAAATTTCTATCTATAATTTGAAATTTATTTACAAAAAGTATCAAATTTATATTTAAATATAGATTTCTAACCAAAATTCTCATATCTTAATGCCTTTCAATCAGAGAACGTTGACTTTAAAAATACTCATTAAATTTCTAATATATATATAAGCAAGAGCATGTTCAATTATTTCCAAAAGAAATATTAGAAACTCGGTTCTATATATTTTTCTTTACAAATGAAATAAAATTTCAAATACTAACAAAAAAAGTAAAAGTTTTGTCACCACTAATTGCAAATTTGAATAATTCAAAACGTTGCAAATATTTTAAAATAGATCTGAAAATAATGTCCAATTAACGTTCAGTCAAGCATGTATTTGTCTGTCTAATATATCAAATGGCTAACTCAATAAAGGAACATTTTTACATTCTAATAAAATAGTTTGAAGAATTAACTATTCATTAGGTATACGCATCAAATATTTATTTTCTACTTTCAAATTCAACTGATAAATAATAAATAGTTGCCATGAGGCAAGTTGGGCCAGTTTGGCCCTGGGCATCTCTCACCACCTTCAACTCTACTGCAGCGCAACGATTGAGGAGTTTTCTTCTTTCTTATCTCCACACTGGATGAAGTAGAATGCGTCTGCCTTTATCATTAAGACTGGGAGCACTACTCAGTAGCAGGCCGACTTAGCTCCAAAAGAAATGGCCGCCTCTTACATGAGGAACAGACGCCATGTGCAGTCGCTCCTAACATGAAATACAAACTTTGCTCATCCTGTATCCCTGGATTAGGAGCCCTTACAGGCCAGCTGAGCCCAGGTTTTTTAGTGAGCTTGTTACTGCTCCTCCTCCTCCTTTTTCATCCGGGCTCGAGACCGGCAAAGGCGGAGTTACTGAGGAGTAAAATAGACAAACTGGTTTGACGATAGAGGTGGATTTGACCTGTTGAGAGGTTGTCAACATGGGATAATAGAGTGTCTAAATTATGTAAATTATCCGGACGTCGCGATGAACATCGACAAAAGAGAATAGAGTGAGAAGGTGAGGTTAAATGACCTATAATCTATTAAGTATTCAACTTATATTGTTTACTGTGAGATTTGAGAAGAACCAAGGCCTTGCACCTAGTTCACATTCGTGTACCTTGTTATATATACCTTGAACCTTATACCTTGTTCCTAACGCGGTATATACATTCACGCTTATACCTTGTACCTGACGCAGTGTATACATTCATCCTTGTGCCTAAGGCAGTGTATACATTCAGGCTTATACCTTGTTCCTAACGCAGTGTATACATTCATCCTTGTGCCTAAGGCAGTGTATACATTCACGCTTATACCTTGTACCTGACGCAGTGTATACATTCATCCTTGTGCCTAAGGCAGTGTATATATTCAGGCTTATACCTTGTTCCTAACGCAGTGTATACATGCAGACTTATACCTTGTTCCTAATGTAGTGTCTACATTCATGCTTATGCCCTGTACCTTACGCAGTAAGAATCCGTCTTTATACCTTGTACCTTACGCAGTACGAATTAATCCCTATACCTTGTACCTTACGCAGTACGAATTCATCCTTATACCTAACGCAGTGTCTACATTCATCCTGTCTAGACTATCAGCAATGTAAATATGCAAAAGTTGTATTGTATTGTATTGTACAGGGGCCTTATGTCTTTATATGGAATGGAGTTCATTTGAATGATTTTTGGTAATTTTTCAAAATTTATCTATATATTTGGTATCATCTCTTCATTACTTTCTTTAGACTAACGGATGGACATATTGTTAAAACTATAATATGAATACATCCAGGAATTAGTTGTTAAGTTCAAATAGAGTGACACCAAAAGTGAAAATTTCCGTATTTGAACTTACCTTACATCTTTGGGTACCAGTATATTAGAAAGAAAGAGATACGTTCTTCTCAAAAGTAAACGACAGCCAACTTTCCTCAGTACAAAGTATTTTAACCAGCGCCAATCAAATCGAATGGTTGCTCTGTCCCTGTATAACTTTTACAAAGCAGTAAGTAGGAACTTGGGTTTATCTCCTCCACTACATGATGGTGATTGATCATCGTGGGGATATCGTTGTAAGCCGGCAATGAGAGAGGAGGATCTGTATAAGACTGGTGGTTTAATAAAGGCTTTGTGTGTGTATTTGAACTTACATTTTTTTCATACAATACCTCTATTTAGTACATTTTCTTCTGAACTCTGAGCTAAGAAATATACTCACTTATTGATTACCTCAACGCTGATTGGCAAATTAAGTTAGTTTTGGTCAGTACCTTTTTCAAATAACCACTTTACTAATGAGTAAATAGATTTCGAATTTCAGTTGGTTAGAGGAACGTAAATGCGGTCTTCCAGTTTAAGAGGTACTTGAGAGTAGTGGTTCCTTTGTTCTTTAGCTTCAGCATCTACGCCAGGTAGAGTGGCATCTGTAGCCACAATAAGAATCCTTATTTGAAATCGAAGTATTCTAAAATAACTCCATATTCACCACTGTTTAACTATATTTCCATGGAACTCTTGGGTGATGTATCCTTGTCTCAATCCGATAGTCAACCAATATATAACTGGATGAATATAATGGTGTTTGATTAAGGTCTTCCTTTTGGCTTTTATATAAATTCTACAAGGCCGCAGTCACCGTTCGGAGGAGATTAATAGAATCCGAGAATGTCGTGGTCCATTTGGACGAGGAAAGCGAAAACTAGAACGCGGCTGATTCAAAACTAGCCTTTTCAGTGATACGCTAATCTTGACGTATGCACGAAGGAACGTGTGGCTACTGGACATGCGTCGGACCTGTAGGCTGTTGTTGGGTTCTGTGCTGACTGGAATACAGGAGCTTCATCTATGCCTACCTTTTTACTGTGGTGAATCTGTATAAGACCGGTGGTATTAATAAAGCTTCGTCTGTGTGATATTTCTAAGGAATATTACTGAGAGAGGAGAAAATCCAATTTACTCGATAATTCCATATCAACATTTCTTCGATAAATCAATAAAAAGCTTTAAAGTGAAGTTCTTAAATGAGACGATCAAAGAAGGTGAAATTCTGCCCACGTCCAGCCCAGTAAATGAATAATCGCTAAAAATCTCTCATCTCTCTTTCACTTTTTATTTATTCTTATTGGAGCGCAGTCGAAGCGGATTTTACAGAAAATGCGACTTGAATTTTTCTTTTGATGTATTTCCCGAGCCACCGATAGCAGACGATGAAAGAAAGTAGACAATTTCAATGATAATTTTTCTTTTCAATGGAGAAATTCTTCTTTCATCACTTTCGCCTCCTCTCTCTGATGGTTGACATTGGTGCCGAGGCAAAAAATAGAAAACTAGCAAATAATATAACAATATAAATTTGATACAATTTTACCCTTTTTTTAAAGATTAAAAATATAGGGGGAAAAAACTATTGACTTTTTTTTTGTTCAGTGAGAAAAGAAATTAATAATATTTGACCAAATATATCTTTCTCTTTTCTATACGGGAATCTATTATACAAAATATATTTTAAAATATTTTTAGGGTGTGTTTTTAAAAGATAAAATTATTTTATTAATATATTTTATAAATATGGTTTGTATTTATCATTCTGATATTGTGTTTTTATAAAATGATAATGTAAAATATAACATTAAAACAGCGTCAAATCATTCACATAATATTCGCCTTCTTATTATATTTGAAAATATTATATGCTATATATATTTCAAATATATATAGCTAATATATATTTATTAATATCAGAAAAAAATAGCATTCAAATGATTTATTCATTCATATATATATATACTAGCGGACGTACCCGGCTTCGCCCGGGTTTTACCCGAGTAAAGGTTTGTCTAACGAACATTTGTTAAAACAATTCTCTATAAATTTATAAAGAAATATAATAGATATATTTTGATAATTTGAAACTCGTAAATTTGAATCTCTCGATAAAGTGAACATTTTTTCCCGGTCCCTTGTCTCATCTTGTCTCAAATAAATTGCCGTGTCATCCTGAATTTTGTCTTTCCTAATTTTATACATTACAAAATCATCGTTTTATCTAGTGAAAATTTTTTTCCCGGTCCCTTGAAAAATACTCGATAACTAACTTTGACTTCTGCGCAATTAATAGGTAGAAAATCTTACTTTTGATAAATAATCTTTAAGATAATAAACTTAGTGATAATAAAACTTATAGATAAAAAAAACTTGTTAACATCGTCGCAATGGGGGCGCTGCTTGCGAGTTAAATATACCAATCTGCAAATAACTCTAAGGATATTCAAGATATTCAAGATATTATTTTTCAGAAACCAACCAGTACTATACTAAATAACTTCCCAAAGTTTCATGGCGTTCCAATGAGTGGTTTGGTCAGGCATATAGGACAGACACACACACACATACATTCATTTATATATATATATAGATTATAGTAGTGAAAAATAAATGGGTAGAGCCTAAACAAATAATTTAAAACATCCATATATAAATATGTGAAAAAATAGTACAAAAATCTAAAATAGTCAAGTTTTGATATTACAGGGTTTCTCAAAGTAACGGATTTTACCTTTTTAGTCATAATTTTATTCAACAAAAACTGAATAAATCAACAATGAATAACAATCAAATGGATACTAAATACCTATTTATTCACCCGGTTTCAAAGTGGCTTCCCTTAGCGTCGATACATAGGTACAAATGTGACTTTAAATTTTCGGCTATGGGTCTCAGGTTCTCAGCGACAATCGGTCCAATTCTTGCAGCAGCGACTTCTGGCAGACTCTCTGGCAAAGGCTGTTGCTCTTGGCCTACCTGAAGCCAGAGAATATACCACCCAACTAGACGAAAGAGACCTCCTTCGTACCATTAATACCTAATGCCTGCAGGAATGGAAATCTAATGTTGCACATGACTGGTACAGAGCAGGAGGGAAAAGCTCCGGTTCTGTCCTACCAAAAGAACAACAGTCTTTGATTTCCAGACTTAAGTCTGGTCATCTACGGACAATGACTTTCCAGAATGGTTGCAAGGTTTTCCCACTATGTACTAAGTGCAATTCCCAGCCTGCAACCCCAAAACATATTATTGACTGTATTGACTCATCCTTTGATGAGCTCTACTCTTCCCCCACAGACACCATCAAAAGTCTCAAGCTTTACAAGCTTAATACCTTAGTGTGATTAAGTGGAGATAAGAAAGAGGAATAAGAAGAAGAAGCAGCGACTTGTCTGTTGGGATGGTCTTGATCAAAATATTCTAAGACGAAGCTTTATATCCTGGAAACATCGATGTAGGAATGTTGCTAAACCTCAAGACTTACACATAGATAACAACAACAGCTTTATTAGGACATTTCTGTCCTGTAAGGACTCGCCATACATCATTTTCATGAAGAAAACGAAAAAAAAAAAAAAAACATAAACAAAGGAGAAAAGGGAAGATGAAAAGGAAATAAAAGTATTCAACATAACTATACAAATTAACTATGGATGGAAATTGTTCTGTAATTTTAGTTTTTAGAGATTACCTTGTTCTCTAACGCTTTATGAAAGTTAAACAATTCTATCGATATATATTTTTTTCTCTGACATTATTCTGATTAGCTGAACTGTATTCACGTAGACTTGGATAAACATAGAAAACAATAAGTTGTACAAACATTAATAAATTATTTTGAATAAAGCACTAAAATCGTTTTTTTTTTTTAATTTTATGAAACACTCACTGTATCTCTTCTTCAAACAAATTCGTCCCCGTTAGCTAGTATCTCTTTTTATAAATGATATATGGCGATATTTATCCTATTGTAATTTTGTTATATATAGAAATAACAGCTGTTACTGTAGCTGTTTGGTGATATTGTCGGGAATGCTTAGACAGGGTCAGATCGGAGGTAAAACACATCAATAGAAAACAATCTGGCCGTCCAGGCTTCTCGTCTTCCGATTGGCAGACAGCTAATGGACACTTCCTGATCGCCATCTTAGTGCCAGGCTGAAGTGGAGACCCTGACATGTATCAGGTTTTGTTGAATTTGGTGAATAAACAAAGAGAGTTCATATATTCCAATTCTGGTATTGACTATATCTATGTTGTATCTTTCTTATCTTTAGAATTATCTACTCTCTGGGCCTCTCTCTCGCCCGTTGGTCGATGCTTTGATATGTATTGTAGTAGATTATTTATTATTCTATATAACGATTGATTATTAATTTATTTATTTGTATTTTTTTAGAGAGAGAGAGAGAGAGATACACTATAAAATGTTCTCATTCAGGGTTTCTCAAAGTAACGAAGTTAAACTTTTCAGTCCTAATTTTATTAAACAAAAAAATTGAATAAATCAACAATGCATAACAATCATAAGTATATTAACTACTCATTTATTCAGCCGGTTTCAAAGTGAGCCCCTTTGGCGGCGATACACAGGTCCAAATGTGACTTGGAAATTTTAGTTTTAATCAGTTCCAAATTGTCGTGTGTCCTCTTCTCTCTCCTGAAGTTTGTATTTCCTAATGTTCTATACGTGACAATATTTCATTTTGACAAGTAGACCAAGGCTTGTTCAAATATTTTATACCTTAGTATTAAATTCTCGTATTGTAGTATAATGTCTTCTGGATATAGATATTTGTATTAATTTCATTGGCAAATAGGTACTAGAAAGGTTCAAAAATATATTTGATGGAGATTTGTGTATAAGGAGGTGTTTATACATATTTTCTGATTAATAGTTCGATTCCCGCCAGCTTGATGACCTTGCGTCTTAGAGGCGACAACAGGTTCCTGCGGCCACCAGACCTGCTGGCTCCCAAGCGCTGGCTACAAGCAACCATCAGAGACTTCTCTGACGGTGGCAATAACCTAGCGCGCTCAACGCGTGCTGCGTTCTCGGACGCGCGACACAACTAGGGGCCTTCTGCCATTGAGTACTTCAGGAAAACTCTATCGCCGGCTATTATTCGGAGAACGAAGCGGAAACTATCGTCTTGCGGGTATCAACAACGCCCAGGAACTAGACTCAGCCCGACTGCAAGCACATCCTGTTCGAGAGCTAGTGGCGCGCTGAGCCCCCAATTCTTCCATTTTCTATATATAGATGGCGCTTTGTTGCTTTTTATATTAATTTATGAATTATATAGTGAAATAGTTTCAATCTAGTTAGTTAGGGCTGTAGAGGATGGAAATATCCATCTCAATAACGGTATATGGTAGAAGCAGTCCTTGATGACTACACCCATTCCGTAAACTCCTCCTGCGGCTATACCTGGCTGGACCTGAATAAGACGGCTTTCATCCTCATGAACTCTTCCGAAGAATATCATTCTGACTGCAAAGGAAGGCTCTACGTTAGCCTACTTGGTGTAGGCACTTGTTACTCTAAGTGCTAACGGATGGGACATGAAGAATAAAATACTCTCTCAGGGCGGCAAGCATTTTCCAGGCCTCAAGCTATAGGAGCAGTGTGAAGATCTCGGCGCTCACTGCTACAGCCACTGTAGCCGCATATCCATCTGCAGCTTTCAATTACCCTACGCCAGAGGATTCCTCGGCACATATTTCCTCCGCACCATCATCCCAAAAGGACAAAACTCCCAATAAGCTTCCAATCAACACTGTTCTCGAAATTCCTCCCCCAACTCGACTAATATCAAGGAATCCTGCATGGGTGGCCGATGAAAATGTAGATCTTAAAGAAGAGTGGAGAAACCGATGGAGCAATCTTGCCATCGCCAACAAAGACCTGGTGGAGGACCCTAACACCAAACCTCCCGGCTACAACCTACCTAGGAGGACCTGGTCAACCCTCAATAGAATCAGGACCTCTACTGGTAGATGCAACTACCTACTAAATAAGTGGAACATGAGTCCAGACCAGAACTGCGACTGTGGACAAATACAAACAATGCACCATATCCTAAGGGACTGTCCTCGAAGATTCTTCCAGGGAACACTTGGGGATATCCACCGGTGCACAGAGGAGGCCCTGGAGTGGATTCGTCACCTCGACATTCCACTCTAGAGAAACTTGCCAACATTGTTGTATTGTGCTGTAAAAAACAATATCATACGCAATATATATATAAAACTCCCAAGATTCAACCTACGCCGGTACTCCGCAATCTTCCAGCAAGGCTCAGCTAGGACCGCTGAGGATATGGTAGAGAAGCTGCTAGGCAAACCGAGCGCTGACTCCTGTCTACCCAATATAGGCATTGAGAGGTACTAGATATAGTAAGCGGTTTTGTACCTCCTTAAAAGGGAGGGTAGCCTCGGTTTTCTCATGCCGAGGAGAAAATTATTCTGGGTGTAATCCTATTTTTTTAAATCAGCTGGTAACTTATATATTTTATACTGTAGTTCACACCAACTGGTGATTCATACATTTCCCACTGTAATTCATGCCAACTTGTAATGTATTTAATGTTAAACGGTGGTTTCCGACTATCACCTCTGCATTTCGAAATATCAAAATGTCTGAAGTTAATCAATTTTTATATATGTTCACCTCATAAACCTCTGAAAGAATTCTCTTCTGATGAAGCAGGTCCTAACAATGTAGTGTAGACACAAAATAAATTCAAATGTGTATATGAAAATTCTTATATTGTACATTTAAACGGATCTAACATGATATTTAGCGATATTATTTTTCCTATACCACAACTATTCTAACTTCTGAAGTAGCGATATCAAATACTTGCTATACCATTAAACGGCAATAGATATACATCAGATTCTTATATCGGCATATTTAAAAATCTATAGAATGATTTTTAGCAGAGTATATTCCCTATACCGCACAGATATTTTAGCTTCTTAAATGTATATATCAAATACTTGCTAAAACATTAAACGGTACTTCTATCTCTCCATTTATTGTTGAAACAACTTCTCGTCAATTTGAAGCGGGCAAATATCCCCAGGTTAATCCTACCAAATATTTATCTTGGAAAACTCCGCCAAATTAACAGCCATGGCAGACTGAGAAAATAGTTCGCGCGCTTAATTATGCATAATTTGTAGGCTTTGTTTTATAATTAGCAAATAATTAGTTAATTAATTCTATAAACGTATATTTTCCCGGAAACCCCCCCATTTCGGCGGACTTAATGAGGGTTATTTGGGAGAATTTGGAACAGATAAATAGAAGATAGAATTTCATTTAAAAGATTGCGGATTTCTGTATTCCTTATGTCCTTATCCTTTCTCCAAAAGATCCCTATAGTCATGTTATGTATGCTAAACATCAACTATTCATGTACTTCCATCTTTTACATATTTAATGATAAAGTATAAAGTTGAATAAATTCGAAGTACAAGTTCTTCATATACGTTTAATCATTTCCAACATTTCTTTTCCTGAACCTTTTTTCTAATACAGTAGAACCTCCCTTTAAAGGATTTATAATCTAAGTGGTTGCATTGAGGTATCTAAAATAAACAGACATGGGTTCAAATCTAGGAATTCCCTTTTATTTGCACATCAAATATATATATTTTTTATTATTTTCACTTTATTTGCTCCTTTTAAAAACAAATTTCAGTTATATTTATAGATATAATTATACAGTAGAACCTCCCTGTAAAGGACAACACCTAATTACAGAGCCAAAGTGTTCTTTAGGGAGAAGTGTCCTCTTACTGGAGAGTTGCTAAATAGAAAAAATGGTAATTTTGCAAATGGAAATTGTTTTTTGTAGAGAGGTGTTCTCTAGCGGGGTGTACGCTAATTGGAGGTTCTACTGTATATTGTATTCATTGATGGTTGTTGAAACTACAAAACTTATATATATATATATATATATATATATATATATATATATATATATATTAATAGTAATTTTATTTTTGGAAAAAGAGGAAAAATAAAATATTAAGAACTACAGATTTTGAATTATTTTTGAGTCAGAACAGCAAGCTAATTCTGTATCAAATAGTATAGTTATGAGAATTTTAAGATTTATATATTTTTTTAAATTTGATTTAAACATGTGAGGTTTGTTTTTTTAAATATTTTTGTAATAAATAATTAGTTAGAATATATTATAATAAAAAAAGGAAAAAAAGTAACACCAGCAAAGCATCGGCAGTTACGCGTCATAGGCTGGGTCAAAAAAAGAATAAGCGAAGAGAAAGTTTTATAGAGAATTATATATGGAAAATTATTATCATGGTTCTGTCTTTGCTCTTCTCTATAAAACTTTCTCTTCGCTTATTTCTTTTTTTTTTACCAGCCTATGACGTGTAACTGCCGATGCTTTGCTGGTGTTACTTTTTTTTTCCTTTTTTTATTATAATATATTATAACTAATTATATATTACAAAATAATTTAAAAAAACAAACCTCACATGTTTAAATCAAATTTTAAAAATTATAAATCTTAAAATTCTCATAACTATACTATACGAGCCGAATGACCCGGGCAACGCCCGTGTTTTACCCGATTGAATGTTTTGATTCAAATACTATTTGTTACAATTATAAATTGGCGCCTTATATAAATGCATATGTTAGTTAATAACTATAGCCTATGTGCTTTATCTGTCTATGTACTGTTGGCTTCCGTAGGCGTCTCTTACTGGAAAAAAGAAAGAGAGGATTCCATTTGGTTATTAACTAATATATGCATTTATTTAAGGAGCGACCCGCTCCAACACAATGGTTACAAAAACGATAAAGCGAGTTGGGGGGGGGGGGGGGGGCAAAGGTGGCGTGATCGTAGCCGACCAATAGGAAGGCGCCATTCCAAAAAAAAAAAAAAAAGCAAACGGTGACAGAGATGACTGATGAAGAATGACGCTCGTAACTGTATATAGAATATATATATATTAGTGTACCCTATATATATATATATCCAGGTACTATCTTTTTATATATAAATTTATTTATTGGATCGCCTTTTGGCTCAGTATATATTTGAATCATTATAGCTCGATTACGTATAACACGAGAACGGGATTTTATAAAGGATAATCTATCCGTTTGCCGTCTTTACAAGAGCAGCGATTATATATATTATATATATTTTAGAATGCTAAACCTCCCTCATATTCTACAATAAAGAGTTTAGTATATTTTCGGATAAATTCGATATTTGACTCTAAAGGGAGATGCTGTGCTATTTGCTATTCTGTAACCTGCATTCAAGAAACCGTTGTCCGTGAAGTGACGACTCAGATAACGTCGAATGATTACATCTGATGACAGATTTTACATTTGGTTCTTGGATCGTGAAATTGAAGAGACATCCTTCATTGCAACGTCCACGATATAGCTGTTGTTCTCATTGATAAGTCCGTTTATTTTGTACTAATCGAATTATATTCGAATATGTTTATATATAAAAAAGTGAGTACCTGGATCTGTGAAGAAAATACACATACACTTTATAGATCCAGGTATGTTCTTTTTATATATAAAATTATTTAATGGATCGCCTTTTGACTTAAAATTTATTTGAATCAATATAGCTTTTTTTTTTTGCTTATCCCTAAGTACACGTGGTACAGGCCATGATAATCATGGTGGGTAGAAGTAGGCTACTACTTTTACTACTGTGCACCACATCTCTACACATGTGTAAATCAGTTCGACTTTGCACTTGAAAATGTGCCAGAGCCCCGTTTGGTTACTTGCACTCGCTGTTGAGGTTGGACTTTTGCAAGAATTAGGGGCCATTGAAGCATTTTTTTTATCAGAAAAAAAGTGCCCAATGCGGGAATCGAACCCGGGTTGTAGCGGTCGAAAACCAACGGCTTAGACCATCCTTCCACCGACCCCCCATCATTATAGCTTGATTTCGTATAATACGAGAATCGGATTTTAGAAAGGACTAGCCGAATTACCCGGGCAACGCCCGGGGTTTTCCTCGAATATTTTTTTAAATTCAAATACTATTCGTTACAATTATAAATTGTCGACCTGGATGTCACTCTCTGAAACGTCCCGCTCCAAACTTTGGGGGTCAGTACATTTCAAAGAGACGTATTGAATCTTATCAGGCGATCTTCAAGATTAAGACAAAATATTCACATTACTGGAACCTAATACTATCTCTTAAAGCTCTTCCAAAAAAGGTTCACTGAGGTACAGGATCCGTACAGGTGACTAAATACAAATGTTTTAACAAATCGAAAGCTTCTTTGATTATATCTCACTTTAGATGGGGCCATTAGGAAGTGAAGTTTAGCTTTTTTTCAATTTTTAAACTTTTTTAAATTTATGGTTTTATAAATACTTCAGAGGGTCTTATGTTGTTAATTGTTTATTTGTTTAAAGTGGAATTTACAAAGATATTTTGAATTCTTTAAATACTTTTTAAGTAGGAACTCCTAATTAAACAGCCAAGTAAAATGTTGCCAATCAATATCCAATTATCATTCCACAAAATAAAAAAAAAAACTCAACTAAGTGAAATTTATAAGTAATTAAACATTTTTATTATTTGGTGAATGGGAATTCGGAAAATGTGTTTAAACAACTCCAGGGGTTCTCAATACCTCTCGAGAAATAATTGAATTGGGACCTGCGAGTTTTGAGCAAAATTCATTTTTTTTTTCAAGTTGAGAATTTTTTTCTTTCACCATTCCCCTGTGCCGTGTACAAATAATTTTAATTAGGTTTATACAAGAGTAGGTTTTGTGTAAGGAAGTTTCACATGTTTCTCCCCTCTCTTACTTCTTTTAATTAATTGGTTATAATAATCAATATTATAACATGAATCGTGAAAATTTCTCTTATAGAACTGTAAAAAGTTAATAAAACGAAGAGAAAATTATTTATTTTTGCTATACATGGGCTACGAGCTTTCGGGCAGTCTCGCCCTTCTACAGGTAAAGATACATGGTGGCAAAAGGCTTTATATAGGATTCCGTTTTTTTAAAATATATTTACATATGAGAAGAATATAGGACGGTTAAAATATAATTTAGGTTAAAAATATTTTGCAAATCTAAAACTATTGTATATGATATTTACAAAAATATGCTAATCATGTAATGTCATATGACAATCAATTGGCAAATTTGCAGATGGTTATACTATGAAACTATACAATGAAACCGGACAACGAATGTTCAACCCGCCATCAGCAGCCACATTGGTTTAATGGTTATTTAGGTTATTACATATGTCCTGATATTGCGTAGGCAAATCTATGTGTCGGTTAATGCTGTTTTTTGATATGGATAATATGGCCTCTATGATCAGTCTTTGATATTTATTAGATATGTTATTGTATATGGTGGTGGGAGAAGTTAGATTGAATGAGTGGCCGGTGGTGTTAATATGATTGAAAATGAGCGACCTGTTGTCTCTGTTGGCAATGCATCTACCGTGTTCGGTCATCCTGATGGCCACGGACCTACCAGTCTCGCCTATGTAAGATGCACTGCAATCGTTACAAGAGACTGAGTAGACCGAGCCACCAGAGGACCGAGCAACGGTAGATCTGGGTAATCTGGTGATAGGGTGTCTGAGGATGGCGCCGATACTATTGTTATTAGTAAAATGGGTGTTAACCCCGTGCGTTCTGAGGATGCGGGAGATGGCGACTGATTGGGTGGAAAAGGGGAGTAAACAACTGTTTCTGGTGATTGCAGGAGGTCTAACGGAAGAAGGGTCAAATTTGTACTTATGTATGAAGTGGGGGGGGTATTGGGACCGGGCCAACTGTTTAATGATAAGGGAAAATTCAATGGTTCTAAACAGTGGAAGGGAGCAGTGGGTGAACAATCTCTTGGTAAGAGTACGGACAGTATTTATTTTATGCGAAAGGGGGCATGAAGATTTGAAATCTGTATAAAAAGTGGGATTGTTAACCTTGTGGTATACGGTGGTGTGGTAATGGGAGGCAGTACGGATGACCAGTATATCAAGATACATTGATGATATCTTCTGCATATGTGATACCGGACAAGAAATCAATATCTTAAACTCTCTAAACTCCTATCATCCCGAGATCTCTTTCACCCTAGAAATGGAAAACGGGTCCGTATTGCCGTATCTTGATATACTGGTCATCCGTACTGCCTCCCATTACCACACCACCGTATACCACAAGGTTAACAATCCCACTTTTTATACAGATTTCAAATCTTCATGCCCCCTTTCGCATAAAATAAATACTGTCCGTACTCTTACCAAGAGATTGTTCACCCACTGCTCCCTTCCACTGTTTAGAACCATTGAATTTTCCCTTATCATTAAACAGTTGGCCCGGTCCCAATACCCCCCCCCCCACTTCATACATAAGTACAAATTTGACCCTTCTTCCGTTAGACCTCCTGCAATCACCAGAAACAGTTGTTTACTCCCCTTTTCCACCCAATCAGTCGCCATCTCCCGCATCCTCAGAACGCACGGGGTTAACACCCATTTTACTAATAACAATAGTATCGGCGCCATCCTCAGACACCCTATCACCAGATTACCCAGATCTACCGTTGCTCGGTCCTCTGGTGGCTCGGTCTACTCAGTCTCTTGTAACGATTGCAGTGCATCTTACATAGGCGAGACTGGTAGGTCCGTGGCCATCAGGATGACCGAACACGGTAGATGCATTGCCAACAGAGACAACAGGTCGCTCATTTTCAATCATATTAACACCACCGGCCACTCATTCAATCTAACTTCTCCCACCACCATATACAATAACATATCTAATAAATATCAAAGACTGATCATAGAGGCCATATTATCCATATCAAAAAACAGCATTAACCGACACATAGATTTGCCTACGCAATATCAGGACATATGTAATAACCTAAATAACCATTAAACCAATGTGGCTGCTGATGGCGGGTTGAACATTCGTTGTCCGGTTTCATTGTATAGTTTCATAATATAACCATCTGCAAATTTGCCAATTGATTGTCATATGACATTACATGATTAGCATATTTTTGTAAATATCATATACAATAGTTTTAGATTTGCAAAATATTTTTAACCTAAATTATATTTTAACCGTCCTATATTCTTCTCATATGTAAATATATTTTAAAAAAACGGAATCCTATATAAAGCCTTTTGCCACCATGTATCTTTACCTGTAGAAGGGCGAGACTGCCCGAAAGCTCGTAGCCCATGTATAGCAAAAATAAATAATTTTCTCTTCGTTTTATTAACTTTTTATAATAATCAATATTACACCAAGCCTCTATCAATACCTTAGTTTGAACATCTTTTAGTAAATTCGACCGATTTCATAACCTTTCTCGTAGAGTGTTATAAAACCGAAGCCTCCCCTGTACTGATGAGGGATATACCTCGAAACCATGGTATGAATGGTTATAATAATCAATATTACACCAAGCCTCTACCCATACCCTAGTTTGAACATCTTTTAGTAAATTCGACCGATTTCATAACCTTTCTCATAGAGTGTTATAAAACTGAAGCCTTCCCTGTACTGATGAGGGATATACCTCGAAACCATGGTATGAATGGTTATAATAATCAATATATCGCTATAACCTACCAATACTGGGGTAAATGTTGGAATTCTAAGGTTGATTTTCCCATCGGATTCTATGTCCGCGGGGTGAATGCCATCTTTATAACGAATGTTTTGCTGAAGACTTTGGGCTATCAAATGAATGTTCCTAGGTAATACCGGCTGAAATATTTTTGAATTTGAAATACTGGGTAACCCATAAGTTCCGATCCCTTTTATTTTTATTATAAATTAAAAGGAAATCTAGAATAAAAAAACTATAACTATTTTTTAACTAATAGATTAAACCTTTAATCTATTACCTGAATTAAAATATAATTTTTTATTCTAGTTTGCCTTTTAATTTTTGATAAAATAATTGATGTTTTCGAGACTTAAAGGCCATTCTGTGAATACAAAAGAATGACGTGTTTCATGTCGGGCTGTAACGAACTACTTAGTACAACTGTGACAATCGCAGTCGAGGTGGAAGTGGACAGGAGTCCGGGACATGTGAGGCCTAGATGAGAGTGCTCGAGGACCTACAAAATGATGTAGGGACAGCGTCAAAGGAATCTGATCCTGCTAGCTAAAGAACCCAGTTCTGTTCAGAAAGAGGACCGGGTTATGACTGTTGAGTCCAGGACTGAAGGCTCTATTTAATGCCTCTCTCTTGTAAGAATGCAAAGATATTGCATCAGTCAATATGGACTCCGAAGGGGCTTAACTCTTTTCTTTTTAGAATTTTTCTCTATTCTTGTAACTCCCCACAGAGCGAATTTCTTCAATTAAAATGTAGAAATCATGTTGTGTGTTATAAAATTCCTGATATATCAAATCTGAGCGAAAATAAGTTGTTTTGATCTAATGCTTTGTTGCACTGTCTCCCCGTAAGCAAGTATAGGTTCAAATCCTGCACCTACAATATTTTATCTGTATATATTTCCTATTAATATCTATATAGATAATAGGCTAACAGAGTTTACAGTTGTAAAGTTTGAAGCTATCTCCTCCAAAGATACTTAACTATAAATAGCCATCTATATCCCAAATTTCTTGAAAAAAAGATACTTCGGCCAGTATAAATCTTTTATTACTTCGACGTTTCGACAAAAAGCTTTTGTCCTCGTCAGGAGCAAACAAAAATCAAAACATATAGCAAGGCGTTAAAAATTATTCTAAGGCTCTAAGGGCGTTCTCACGCGATATTCGAAATTTTGTACAACATCTAAAGCACGAGTCAAATATAAATATTTAACTCACAAAAGACTATTATGATCTTTGAAATAAAATTATTATATACATATATATATTAAGAAATTATAAACAAAAATAAATATAAAAATAATAATAACATTTAAAAGATTTCACAATCGTATATATTAATCGATATCTATTATGCACAATTTATACTTACCCTTTATAACTACTATTTTAAATTTAAAAACAAATTGTATTGTAGCGGAATATCTTCATATACATTTAAAGTTCTTTTCCCCATTTCCCGTGATACCCACCCCTCTAAAAATAATCTTTCTTTTTTAAATTTTATATTCCTATGAAATATCTCAATATCATTCCAATCTGGCCTATGTCCTGAATCTTCACGATATCCCAAATTATTCGTTATTTTTTGCTTTACATGATCGTTTTATTTTCCAAATATTAATATATTTATTTATTTTTAATTTGTTCGATTTTGCAATAGTAGATTTTTTGCCTTCAAATATTGTTTATCTTATCTTATATATTATTTATCTTCATCGAATTGTTTATTTTTAAAACACGTTATTTTGTATAATTACCTTTTACTAATTTCTAATATATATTTCGTATTTCTGATTCAATTGTTACTTTTATTTTATAAAGATTATAATTTGTAAGTGTTTGTTATAGTTTTCCATTTAAATTTATCTCAATTTTTGTGTCTGATTTTCTTTTTTTTTCAATATCTTTCCTAATGTCTTTGGCATCTCTTTTTTAAATAGGCTAGTATATTATATTAATGCGTGGTTTCCTAGTCTATATATATAAAAATGAATGTTTGTTGGTCCGTCCGTAAGTGATAATCTTCTACATCGCTCAACCGATCGTGATGAAGCTTTGGGAAGTTGTTTAGTATACTACCGGGATGGTTTCTGGCTAATTACTCTTTAGAAATAACCTTTCGTCGCATTTTTATTTACAATAAAACGTAAATTCACTCGCAATCAGCGCCCCCTCGCGGCAGGCGTATGGCCTGAAATAGCCTCTCATGAGCGTATTTGTAACGTCAAGCTTAGCCTATAGGTTAGGTACACAGCTTCGTACCCCCACAACCTAGGTTCGAGGCTCAGCGTGGGTGTTTTTTTTTTCATTTCTTTTATATTATTGTAGCAAATTATTAAAAATATTATTTTATTTAAAATGTAGGCTTTTTAAAATAAAAATTAACATAAACAATTTTTAAATAATATTTAAAACAAACCTAGGTTCGAGGCTCAGCGTGGGTGTCTTTTTTTTATTTTCATTTATTTTATATTATTGTAGCAAAGTCTTTTTTTTACAGCATTATTATAATTTAGTTGGTTTATTTTAAATATGTTTGTTATGAAGGCTCTATGTAATACTATTTAGAGCACATTTTACATTTTAAACACCTAAGCACCCCTCTTTTTAATATTGTAGCAAAGTATTAAAAGTATTATTTTATTTTAGATGTTTGCCATGAAACTTTGGGAAGTTGTTTAGTATACTACCGGGACGATTTCTGGCGAATTATTTTAAAATAATATTTATAACAATAATTATAGCAAATTTTAAGACATATTTTTAAATTCTGTGTTTGTGCATATATAAATATTTTACAAAAATTGTGAGAAAGTTCTATTAGAATATCTCAAAAACAAAAAACAACACATATAAACAAGTTCACTGACATTTATTAATGCAGTGATTATAAAGGGCTATATTATCTATATATATATAAATCACTTTCAAATTTTAAAGTAACGTTCCATTCTCAATCCCGTAGTGCTTTAGATCGGCTAAAACATTTTATCTTTATAAGTGAATATTAACTTTACTGTACTGAATAGTTTAGTATAATATTAATTTAACATATTACAACTTAGCCACAGCAATGCGTGGCCGGGTTCGCTAGTAATTTATAAATTTTACTTGACGATTATAAGTTAATAAACTACTTTCTCTGCTAGGCTTCCATCTAAACATTTGGAAAACAATTTATATTTGAATTTTAATTCCAAAGAAAACGTATGTAAATACAATAGGTTATTCGAATTTTTGAGTATATATATTCATTGTAGCTGATGAAATCTCCCACTGTATCATAGAATGCAAATATTTAGGTGATGAAAGAGAAAATACTCTTAAAAACACCTTCTGGAGATTTAGCAACCCACTGCAGACGCTGAGAACAATTTCAAAAAAGAAAAATATAGCAATAGAACTCTATAATTTCTACAGATCAATTGTAAATAGATTCATACTCAAAAGAGGTAGTGAGGAAAGTTTTAGAACAGATGTGTAAATAAATCCCTTTTCAAACAAAGGCTCACGTGTACATGGGGAAAGGGAGAAAAAATGACTCTATTGTTTTGTTGTTGTATGGCGAATCCATACAGGGCAATGGGCGCTAATAAAAGCCTTTTGTTGTTGTTGTATATATATTTATTGGGTGTGTGTCATTTAAAAATAAACATCCATATATGCATACTTTATTCTTCCTTTTACTTCTCCATATAATTATGTCCTACAATAAAATGTAGACTCCTGGGATTCCATTTAATTGATATTTTAAATAATTGAATATATAACACAGCAACCAACATTGTGATTATGTTCTTCAATTATTATCTTTTAGTTCTGATATTATCATTGTTATTTTTTATATATACTTGCGTGTGCGAAAATAAATATTAAAAATACCTTTTTGATGAATAAAAATATATATTCATTTTAACATTATACGAACCTATATAGGTTATTTTATTCCATGGCAATATTAATGCTCAAGAAATCTGGTGTTCTAACTACGTCCCTAGATGTTTATCAATTTGAGTTTATCTTCGACACATGCTCGTTCTAGAAGGATCACTATAGTATGTGCCGTGTGCAGGGTTCGAGAGACTCCCCGTCAACCACAGACAGCGGCTGGGACCCGACCTCACGCTGGCCGTGGATAACGTTCAGAAGGACGCGGACTCAGGGGAGTACGTCTGCACAGGACTGGACGCCAAGGGCCGAGAGAAATCCCACGCGGTCCAGTTGAGAGTCCTCGGTAGGTGGCGCCGGGGAGAACAATTCCCTGGTCAAATATTGGCTCTTCTCTTGAGCGTCCTGATAGATAAACCCATTACTGATGTTGCGACATGTTTCAGAGAGTACTTATCTCGCTGCCCTATCCAACTTTATTTGTGGAGTTACCTTGGTTCTTATTGTAGAAATATTCCTTTTTTCTTTTCAATTTGCATTAGATGCTGGTTTCTAGCCGATTAACCTAATTGGAGATAGATTTTTAACAACAACCTATTTAATTACCTCTACATATACGCACTGTGGGATTTGAACTCTTTTATATTATTCAAATTATAATAATCTCTAATGATCATCAGCCATATATATCTCGAACAAGGGTCAGTAAATAGTCGCTATTATTTTAAATTGAAGATTCTCTTCAGTCTGTAAACATAACAACGATTGTTCACAATGGTTTTGTTCAAATAACCAAATAATTAATATCGTTGATTGAATATAGCTTATATATATATATATATATATATATATATCTGCATCACGCGGATGATGGGCTTAGAAGGAGTTTGAATTCCTAGAGAAAGATAGGCGAACAGCCTCATCGAGATATCGGAAATATTTTAAATAAATTATATTGATCCAAAATGTGCCTTTATTTTAATATTTATTTATATATCCATTATTAATTTTTCATTTTAATCTGGAATACAAGCTGTGTCCGAATATACCTCAACATACACAATGCATTTATTATTAAATATTTATATCATAGTCAAGTTTTTACCTTTAGCAATCTCCTGTTGCCCTAGTCAAGTGTTTACCCTTAGCAATCTCCTGTTGCCCTAGTCAAGTGTTTACCCTTAGCAATCTCCTGTTGCCCTAGTCAAGTGTTTACCCTTAGCAATCTCCTGTTGCCCTAGTCAAGTGTTTACCCTTAGCAATCTCCTGTTGCCCTAGTCAAGTGTTTACCCTTAGCAATCTCCTGTTGCCCTAGTCAAGTGTTAACCCTTAGCAATCTCCTGTTAGCCTAGTCAAGTGTTAACCCTTAGCAATCTCCTGTTACCCTAGTCAAGTGTTAACCCTTAGCAATCTCCTGTTTTGTAAGATATATGGATTAGAGAGAGTGCAATAACATCATTGTCTGTGTCGCAATCAATAATTGAACTTCGCTATAGAAGAGTATCTATCAATCATATTTTTTATTTACATATCAATTATATTGATAATAGAGCAATCCATAAAAATATCTTTAAATAAAAAGACATATATTTGATCAAAATATCATTTATTTTACCAATATTCCAGTTGGCTGAACGACAACCTTTATCAAGGTGTTATAGCCTATTCAATGTGTGTCTACAACAAACTCAGCGCCATATAAGCAAAAATATTTTAAAACTTAATTCTATTGACGTTATGTGGCGCTGAGTTTATCGTTGACACACTTCAAAATTATGAAAAAGGCATCTTTTTTATCGTGCAACTGAAAGTTGCGCCATTGGCGCAAGCCATCAACAACTTTCAGTTGCACGATAAGGAGATGTCTTTTTCATAATTTATGAACCTTATCCCAGTACAATATCACATTTGTACTATTTTTTCACACTTTAAAATGTTATAATACCTTGATAAAGGTTGGCGTTCAGCCAACTAAAATATTGGAAAAATAAATGATATTTTGATCCAATATATGCCTTTTTATTTAAATATTAATTATTAATTTTATAATTTTGATCTATAGTGCAAGTGGTTTCCAATTATACCTCAACATACACAAAAAGCAGTTATTATTAAATATTTATATTATAGTCAAGTTTACTTTTATCTGTATTCTCATATCAATGGTAAGAAATATTTCAATATAAATGGAAGATATTTGGCCGCCGAATTGAACGGCTGTAGATAAACAGCCCGGTTTGTCCGAGAATCTTGCCTGCGCCCCAGGAGGGAGGTTGGCTGAAATTGAATTTCTCCCCAAGTCTGAAATTGATTCCATCATTGAAATATATGGACCTTGTTTGAGTTACCCATGTTATTATGCTCCGTTGGTATTTTATGTGGACCTCCTTCTGGTTGATTTCTTTAGGGAATCAATGAATGAGTGTTTATCTAGTGTTCCTAGATCTTATGTCTTTGCATATTTGCTCTTTGCATATTTGCTCTTTGTTGTAGCACAATTTGCATAGTTTCAGTTTAACTTATTTGTTCTATAAATAGGACGTATAGATGAAGTTGAGGAGTCCAGTCCAAGGTTAGAAATAGAGTAGTCTTGTTGCCTTAGGCGCCTTTTGCTACTGTAGCTTTAGCTTGGCATAAAGAATATTTGTTAAAGTACAAGAGTGGTTCCCTGTCTCAGAGCGACACAACACTAGAGTATGAATTCTGTGCTGAGAACATGTAAGAAAACACCTACGTATGTTTTCCCACGTGACGCAGCGGAGCGTGACCTTGCCAGCACGGGTGAGTCAGTTGTTATTTTGAACTCTGTATGGACGGACATTAAAACATGGTGGCAGCGATAACTGGATAAAATACGAACCCATTATTGCAAAATATCGATTTTTGCGTACCTTGGAAGATAATTCAACATGGCTCAGATTCAACCTCCAGAAACTTTCGACTTCTCGACTCCCAACGAATGGCCCAAATGGAGGAAGAGATTCGAACGATACCTCGTGGTCAGTGGAATGAAGAAGAAAGGGGAGGCGGACAAGATCGATTTGTTCATGTACTTGATGGGTGACCGCGCGGATGATATATTCAGGACCTTCAAGTTCGAAAAGGAGGAAGAGGCAACGAAAATTGATTCCGTCCTCAAGGCGTTCGACAGCCACTTCTGTGTCAGAAAGAATATTATCTACGAACGTGCGAAATTTAATTCAAGAATCCAAGAGGATCGGGAGCCAGTGGACGAATTCATCACTTCATTGTACAAATTGGCTGATAGTTGCGAATTTGAGGGTCTTCGTGAGCAGTTGATCCGTGACCGAATAGTGGTTGGAGTGAGGGACAAAGCTTTATCTGAAAGAATGCAGTTGGACAGCGAACTGACTTTGGAAAAGGCGGTGAAAATGGTTCGACAGCAGGAAGCCGTTCGACAGCAGCAAGTCGACCTGCAGCGTCCCTCATCAAGCCAAAAGGTCAATCAGGTGAAGTTCAACTCGAAGAATTTATCACCGAAACAACAACAGCAGCCTTCGGGGAAGAAGGAGAAGTCAACCAAGACAAGATCACGATGTCCAAAATGCGGAGGTTTCACCCACAGGGAAGGACAGGCTTGCCGTGCTGAAGGACAAAGATGTAACCTATGTTCAAAAGCTGGCCATTTTGCAAATTGCTGCCCAGATAAGCAGGCGAAGACTGCGGAAGTCAAAGCTGTTTCTGATCTTGATGAAGAAATTGGTTTTCTCCTGGAGGTCTCAGCTGTGGAGGATTCATCTAATCTCGATAATGATGAAGACGAGTGCAGGAGGCGATGGACAGCAGAAATCCAAGTGAACGGGAAAAAGGTGAAGTTCAAGCTCGACTCCCAGGCGGATGTTACATGTGTTCCTCTGTGTCTCTTCAAGAAGATAATGGGACAGCAACGACTAGTGGAAAGTGATGTCAACATTAGAGCTGCTGAATTCTCCGAACTTCAGACTGTGGGTATGTTTATATCAACGCTGCGAAATGGCAATTATGAAATCAAGGAGAAGATTTATGTAATTCTTCGTTTGAGTGAACCTCTTCTGAGTCGCCGGGCATGTGAGCTCTTGAACCTGGCGATGCGAATTGAAGTGGTTGCGACGAGAATTAACCCGATCAAAGACGAGATGTTGACGAAGATTTTTGAAGCTCAACAAGAAGATACGACCCTGAAAGCAGTAGTCAACTACCTTGAGCAAGGCTGGCCAGATAAGAAGAAGATGTCACAGGCTCTGCTCTCTTATTGGCATGTCAAGGATGAACTCGGCGTTCAAAATGGACTACTGATGCGTAGCTGTCGTCTTGTTATTCCAGCAAGTATGAAACTGGAGATCCTCGATAAGTTGCACGCTGGGCACTTCGGGATTACAAAAACAAGACTTCGCGCACGTGAGACGGTATGGTGGCCTGGAATTTCGGAGGAGATCGCGGAAACGGTCAGAAAGTGCAGTGTCTGTATCCAGGAAGCCGCCTCAAAACATGAACCTTTGATACCAACCAACTTTCCTACACGACCGTGGCAAAAGATTGGAATGGATTTGTTCAAGTTCGAGAATAAGTGGTATCTAGTCGTCATTGACTATTATTCTCGCTTTCCTGAAATGATTCAGTTGGATCGGCTCACAGCCAGTGTGGTGGTGCGTAGTTGCAAATCCATATTTGCCCGACATGGAATACCAGAAACTGTTATAAGCGATAATGGGACGCAATTTGGAGCTGCTCGTGAATTTGCAAATTTCGCAAGGCAGTACGGATTCACACATGTCACTTCAAGTCCTCGATTCCCGCAGAGCAATGGGATGGCAGAAGCAGGTGTGAAAATTGCTAAGTTGATCCTCAAGAAAAATCAAGACCCATCGCTTGGACTCCTGGAGTATCGATCGACCCCTTTGGAGAACGGTTACAGCCCTGCTGAGCTTCTCATGGGACGTAAACTCCGAACGACCTTGCCAATTGCACCAGAGAATCTTAATCCAAAGTTGGTGGACTCTCAGATCCTGAAAAGAAAGGAGGAAAGAAGGAGAAAGGATATGAAATCCAGATATGATCGACGCTGCGGAGCTACGGACATGGAGGAGCTATCCGAAGGTGACACGGTTTGGATTACAGATATGCGAACCTGGGGGATTGTAAAGCAGAAGGCATCGACACCAAGGTCATATATGGTTGATACTCCAGTTGGGACTTTACGTCGAAACAGGTTCCATCTACGAAAAGGAGTTACAGTGCAATATCCAGCCGACCCATCGACGCCGACCTTTTCGGGGGAGGAACTGGTTGAAAATGAAAAGACCCCAGTTGTGGATTATCCCTCTAACGACTCAGAAGACGGCCAGATAACAACCCGGAGTGGACGAATTGTTAAACCTGTGGATCGCCTTCATTATTAATTATATTATGCATTTAAAGTTTGTAATGTATATATATATATCAAGTCTTAAAAAGGGGGATGTGCTGAGAACATGTAAGAAAACACCTACGTATGTTTTCCCACGTGACGCAGCGGAGCGTGACCTTGCCAGCACGGGTGAGTCAGTTGTTATTTTGTACTCTGTATGAATGGACATTAAAACAAATTCTATTCAAATTTTATCTTATACCGAGTAGTTATTTGATATATTTTATTTTTTTTATAAACGTTTTCATTAAAAACTCTCACGATAAAATAAAAATAAAAAATATAGTAAATGACAAATTTTAAAAATATTTATATCATAATATTTTTAATAGCATCCGCCATTTTGTTTCAGGCTTATCGTTATGCGTCTTTTGACTTTAAATTTCTTATCATATCTTTTACTGTGATAAAACAAATCAGCTTCATTTTGAATGATAATGACGCCTATATTATATCAGTAGATTGTATTTCTAATGTAATTATCTACCACTTTCAGAAAATGTAACAAGACATAGCGATGGTTGTTCGAATAATGAATAAGTTCAGTATAAGGATAAAAGAGACAAGCCAATCCTTACTATCTCGAGGGTATCATGCTGTTGTTAGAGAGAAACAAAAAAACCTGGACAAAACTTTCACCACTACTTTAGGACACGAATTTCAAAGGGTAAAAAAGGGGGTCAGTGGAAGGATGGTCTAAACCGTTGGTTTTCGACCGCAACGACCCGGATTCGATTCCCGCATTGGACACTTTTTTATATTTAAAAAAAATGCTCCAATGGCTCCCGATTCCTGCAAAAGTTCAACCCCACCAGCGAGTGCAAGTAACCAAACGTGGCTCTGACACATTTGTAAGTACAATGTCGAACTGCTTTTCACATGTGTAGACATGTGGTGCACTTACAGTAAAAGCAATCGCCTACTTCTACCCACCATGATTATCATGGCCTGTACCACGTGTACTAGGGATAAGCAAAATAAAGGGTAAAAAAGTTGTAATGATTAATAATGGTCAACTAACCTATTGTTTTAAGTCAAAATGTTTCTTTGTTGGAAGGATTAGAATTAATTGGTATACAAGACTAGAGTTGGATATTTACTAAATTCAACTGCAGGTTCGCATGTAAACCACGAGGCTGCCAAGTAACCGAGAGAAAGAGAGAGCTATACCAAACATTCTCCTTCCTTCACACATCTACAGAAAACTGAGAGCCTCTTTCTCAACCCCAATCCTAACATAAGGCATATAAAAATCGAAGAAAGCATATTCTGACCAAGAGCACATCATCTTTTTAGATGGTAGAGCTCCATTTAGTGTAAGAAAATCAAATAAACGTTGATTCAGACTGTTCCACTAGATGGCTCTCTGTCATCTAAAAAGCACATGTGCTCGTGGTCAGGATATTTTTTATTTTAATACCAGAACCTTATTATTTTATTATCTTATTTTGTTATTGATAAGGCACAATTTGGATTATAGATTATAAGCACAAGGTAATAAGACTAAATCCAAATAAATAAATAGTGTGTGACGTTTCGGTAACAGCGTTGTTGCCATCTTCAGACAAAAGTACTGAATGTGACGTTTCGGTAACAGCGTTGTTACCATCTTCAGACAAAAGTACTGAATGTGACGTTTCGGTAACAGCGTTGTTACCATCTTCAGACAAAAGTACTTCATTCAGTACTTTTGTCTGAAGATGGTAGCAACACTGTTACCGAAACGTCACACACTATTTATTTATTTGGATTTGGTCTTATTACCTTGTGCTTATTTTGTTATTATTTTTCAATATAAGGTATAAATTATGAAAAAGGCATCTCCTTATCGTGTAACTGAAAGTTGCTGATGGCTTTCGCCATCCATCGGAATAAATATAAACTATTCTCATTTATCTAAACAAGATAAAATCCTCTGGAGTGACTTGGTAAAGAGAGAAAATTCAAAGACAAAGATCTTATCATCTTTGTCTTTGAATTATTCTCATTTATTTCTAATTATTCCAGAATTATCCAAATACCCATTCATTATTAATAAAGAAAAGCTAACCACGTACGCGTTTCGGGCTGTTTGCCCTCATCCCAGTACAATATCACATTTGTACTATTTTCTCACCTAAGGTATATAGTCTGTTCCAGATACGAAAGCGCAAACCATCTATCCATCATGTTATTGATAGACTTTGATTATTTTATTGAAAGGAAATAGATAAAAAGAGTTTGTCCGAAAAAGGTTGTTTCAAGAAGTACACTATAGAACAAACTGTTTGTATAATATATTGACACCATGTGTATTCTCTATGGTTCAACCATTATCACATATATCGCAGCCACATATAAAATGTCCTTCAGAAAAGACAATTGACAATTAAAATAATTTTATTGACATCTTGTCAATACATTCAAAGTACACAGTCTGTACGATTTAAAAAAGATAATATGGATTATATACACTATGTACAATGAATATGGCGCCTCTGCCAGCGCTGCAGAGTTTGGTGGAGAATCGCCAGTGGGTCTCCAGCGACATCACGTATTTCGCGATCTACGAAGAATACGTAGATCGCGTACTTCGCCACTATATAGAATAGAGAAAACAAACGATACCCCGAAGGTCCCCAAAACAACTATAAAATTATATTTCTCTAATGATGATACAAATGATGATGATACATTAGCGCGCCATCTGTTATAAAAAAACTGAAGCTATTTTATTAATTATTATATTTTGTGGCGAAGAAATAATTTATTATTTAATTTAATATTATTCAATGAGAAAATATTACAACAGATTATAAAAATATATATTACTCAGTATTTGTAAAATCATCTTAAAATATTTCTTTGCTTGCTTGTTCAAGATTCTCTAGCTGTAGATAGTTTGGTTGATAATTGTCGACTTGTCGTACTGACGTCATCAATAAATACGCTTTCATCTTAAGATATGCAAATATGATATCTTAACAAAATTCACTCTTCCATACCTCATCCTAAATGTTAGAAATAATCGTTATTACTCCTTGAAATAAATTTTGATTTTTCGTTGAAAAGAAACACATGCGGGATAGTTTTAAAATGTCGTTTTACAATCACAAGCCGCATTATATTATATTGTATTATAAATATTTATACAAATATAAATTTTATATATAAAAAGACTCCCCTAATATATATGGAAATTAATATTCACTTCCTATTGATATCTCTCTTGAACTTTGGTGTCTTCTCTGCTACCCAATTGTGCATGCATGTGACTGCAAGCCAAATTTGCATGTTATTTTTTGCAAATAGAGTTAAAACTAGAAACAAATATTAATGAATTTTTAAAATATTTAGAATAAACTCTACAAAAATATCCAGAAATGTTTTAAATAATGGTTAATTAATTCCAGTATTAATTTTTTAACAAATTTACTGGTAATGTGTTTCTTTCTAATAATATCATCAAATATGATCGCTACAGACCTGATAATATTATTGAAAAAAGAAACACATTGCCAGTAAATAAATATATATTTTTTTATTTCAACATATAAAACACGATATCCCAGCTAGGAATAATTGCGTCGAATTGCATTTATTTTAAACAGAAACAGTTATAAACATATTATACAAGAAAAAGTAATTTAAAATAAAAAAGAGAAACAATGAAATATATTAGGAACCTGAACCTTTAAGGTTTGAAAGATAATCATAAATATATTTACAAAGATAGCTAAATCTATGATAATTCTGATGAATCTATGATAAATATTTGTTACAAATTTAATCGATAGTAGGCAATTGGATTAATAAATTCAATAGTTCAATTTTATGATTTTGAGAAGCAATATAACCTTAAGTGTATAATATATTCGTCAATTTTAATTCGATAATAAACTTGTATTGAAGTAATTATATCAAGTACAAACCTTCAAGTCTTAAAACCCAAACCTCTCTATAGATTAGAAGGTTTTATTCGGCAATATTCCCAATTGAAAGGGACTGACTCCATTGCGTGTCCCAGCGAAATAGGAGCCAATAAAACGTCAGGAGCGAGGACAGGTTTACTGGTTCTTTGTTCGACGTAGTATTGATTGGAAAGAAGTCCCCGGGAGTACTTGCAGCCATCTACATACCTTGGGACGTGACGGGCCTACGAGTTAAACAACCACCAAAATTGAGGAAAACCGACTTCACTCTCTGCCAGATCCTGTTTCCTACCTTTCCAACCCTTTCTGTCCATACTGATTTATACAACTAAATATTGTTCTTCCTCTTTTTAAAGAAACTTCGAACATATGAGTATATTGAGTCAAAAAACAATCCATTACAAAATTTTATATAAAAGGGCCTACCTGGATCTGAAAATAAAAAAAAAAAACAATTTTTTTCTCAAAATATTTCGAGAGATTGCTCCCTCTTTATCACTGTGCAATAGATTTATAAAGAGGAAGCAATTTTTCGAAATATTTTGAGAAAAAAATGCTTTTTTATTTACAGATCCAGGTACGCTCTTTTATAAAAACTTATGAGTAGATTTTTTTTAAATGGTTTAATTTTTTCTATTATGTTTACTTTTATGGTTTGTTTCTCTTCCATCCCTATTTCTTAGCGTTATATTAAAAAGAGGTGTCAGAAGGTTTAGATGTTTTTTAGAATAAAGGAATTGAAGATGCTCACAGATATTTGTGTGCCCTCGATTATATTAATAAGTGACATATAAAAGTTTTATTGACTTTCTTATTGGTGACAGACAATAGTATATTTGGAGTATATAATGTGGATTCTATATGGCTTAGTTCAAAGAACTCTCAAGTGCTTAAATCACCTGATACCACTCCTAGTTTAAACCATTTTTTATTATCCCTAGTACACATGGTACAGGCCATGATATTCATTGTGGGTAGAAGTAGGCTACTGCTTTTACTATAAGTTCACCACATGTCTACACATGTGAAAAGAAGTTCGACTTTGCAATTACAAAATGTGCCGGAGCCCAGCTTGGTTACTTGCATTCGCTGGTGGGCTTGAAAATTTTCAAGAATTAAGGGACCATTGGAGCATTTTTTTTTAATCAGAAAAAAAGTGCCCAATGCGGGAATCGAACCCGGGTCGTAGTGGTCGAAAACCAACGGTTTAAACCATCCTTCACCGAGCTCCTAGTTTAAGCCATTAACTCCCTAAGTGCACATAGATAGGACTTAAAGAGACAAAGGTCGCCTCTCCCGTCAAAATAGACGTCAAAACTAGACTCCATCTATTGACCGTCGCCGCAAACTAGCGGCCTCGGGTCCGTGACAAAGCCAAAACACTCTCATGAAATAAAGTCCACCCTAAGCTGACGAGGGCCATTAGCCCGAAACCATGGTCTCTAGGTGGACGCTTTTCAGTTTGCCAAAGCTGCTGTTGTGACTTTGTCACCGACCCGAGGCCGCTAGTTTGCGGCGACGGTCAATAGATGGCGTCTAGGTTTGACGTCTATTTTGACGAGAGAGGCAACCCTTGTCTCTTTAGATCAATATCCTCCGGGCAAAATTTCCATCTATAGATAGAACTCTGAAAATATTTATACATCCGAGATAAATAGACCGGTATTTCACTTGTATGTGGTCTTATTGCCACTTGGTTCCATTCTATAAATGAAATATTGTATCAATATAACTGAAAATAATAGATTTCAGGATTTTAAAAACATAATTTTGATTATTTTAAAGCCAAAACTCTAGCCTCTACTAGAAACAATACTACTACAATGTCATATACAGTCAAGCATTGCAATAACAACTTCACTTGTGACTAAGGTTTTTGTTGTTATAAAAGAGGCTGTTTAAACGAACATGACCAGTATTTTCTAATAAAAACCTCAATTGAATATATCAAATAGTTTAATAAATTCTCTTGATAGTGACATTCTAAAAGTACTTTTTTCAATTTATTCAAAACAAAAGTGAGTTTTATATTTTTTTTATGAAGGATATTTTATAGATTCAATATATAATTATATTTAGAACATTTTTATAAAATGTAACTTTATAGAAAAAGTAGCACTAGAGGGCAATATAAATTATTTATAGGCTTTCAATATTCATCAACTAAATCAGAAAACTTTGTGAGGAAAAATTTGCACATCATTTTGTGTCTCGACAAAGTAAACCAGGATAATTGACAGCAGGGCTAGCTGCTTGAAAATTTATTGGCTCCAAGCTTTTTAGGGGCTACTCTAATATGCAGCTATGTTCTCGGGTACTTTGAGCTTTTTTTGACCGGACAAACTATTGTAGCTTATTTTATGTCATTACCTTTGTCAAATAAAGACAAGTTTTATACAAGATGTTTACAATGCTTTGTGTTTCCTATGATTAAATAAGGGGGCGGTGGAAGGCTGGTTAAACCGTTTGGTTTTCGACCACTACGACCCGGGTTCGATTCCCGCATTGGACAATTTTTTCTGTTTAAAAAAAATGCTCCAATGGCCCCCGATTCTTGAAAAAGTCCAACCCCACCAGCGAGTGCAGGTAACCAAACGGGGCTCTGGCATATTTTTAAGTGCAAAGTCGAACTGCTTTCACATGTGTAGACATGTGGTGCGCTTACAGTAAAAAGCAGTCGCTAACTACCCACCATGATTATCATGGCCTGTACCACGTGTACTAGGGATAAGCAAAAAAATGTTATTTAAATAACAGAATTAGAGGACAATAAATGGACTAAAATAGATATCAGTAGATTAGCCGAATTGAAGAAGACACAATGTAAGCAGAACATAAATAAATTTAAATTACATCAATTATGAATGCAATGAAGACTTTTTGTAAGCTACCTGGCAATTAAAGACGAAAGTTCATGAGGTGTAATCACTGTTTATCTATTTAATATATTACACATAATGGGAATAAATGGTTACGAATAGGTTTTAACTTTGTAGCAATGTAATTAACGGATATAGCATTGCGTCGACATTGTGGAGAAAATTATGACTCTAGATAGTTAGCACTCACACCTGTAGAGTATATTATCTTTCTAAAAAATAGCGATCCATAAGATTCAACATTCAAATAAGAACGGCACATCTTGGATAGAAAAATAAACTGATATTTCTTTATTGCATGGAATTTCGACGATAAAAAGCCTTGAAAAGGACATATGTTCTCTGATCGTCGAAATTTTATGTAAATAAAAAGCAGTTTATTTTTTCGTTCCAAGATGTGCCGTTTTTCATTTGAGCATTTTATCTCTATAAATGAATGGAGTGAAGTATATAGAATAACTACTCGTTATATTATGTGTGGGGCGCCAAAGGAAGTATAGAATTTGCTACACCCAATAAGACCTGTTCTCAGAATACGTATGTGCTAAAGAAGGAAAGGAATTGTACGCTGAATTCAAGGCGGAAAACAGGAGGAATAAAACAATTCCAAATGTAAGGACAGTATTCAGAGTTATCTGCGTTTAGAGAAAAAACAATGGTCTATTTTAACGTACTCTTTCAATCGCGATATTTCATTGCAAACAAGACTCTACTAATGGACATTAAAGGTTCGTTCAAAAAATGAATAAATAAAACAAACATGTTTTGGTTCGAGAATAAAAATGCCATAGGTTATATTGGTTAGGAATACGTGAACCTAGCTAGCCTGAGATCACCTGTAGGTACGACACCACTCATTCCATTGTATTTGTGGCGGCCAATAGGTAACTTGGATACCCTTCTCCTCGAATCTCCATAACCCCTGTGCACACGAACGAAATTTAAAAAAAAAGTTCTTATACTTATATTTTTTAGATAAGAATCTTAGTTATATTCCAATTATGCGACTTAATCCATCCAAAGCACAAAGAGAGATATTATGGGCAGAAAGGTGCTCCCAAATGTATATTAAAAAGAGAATGTCCCAGTCCAGAACTTGGCAGTAATGTCCATAAAATGCCGATTTATCTAGGGCCATTGAAGAGGATCATTCGAGGGAGCCATACATATGAGGTATCGGTAGCTTGTGGCAGCCTTCATGGCTCTACCTAGACTGTTGGAGGCATGTAGAAAATTTCACCAAAATTGTTACAGAAGAACCTGCTGGTTGATAATATGCTTAGTACCTACTTCAGTGTGAGCAACACTAAGTTGGTTTCTACGTTTTAAAGTTTAATTCGAATGTTTGCAGTGATGGCTTCATTAGGTTGTGCTAACCTAAAGTTAAATTAACATATTCAAAACTAAAGCTTAAATTGTTGATTTACAACTGCCAACAATCAGCAACGTGGGGAGATATGTTTTACCACCAAAGTTTTAGCCTTCGTGAAGACATTTTAAATTTTAGAAAGGTGGAAGACACTTGTATGCTCCGTTTAGAATCTTGCATAGTTGCATTCAACAATTCTCCTTTACTAAATTCCTATGAAATGACACGTAGAGACATCAGTAATTTTATAAAAAAATATACTATTCAATAGAATATACCATTATATCAATACTAAGTAAAAGTATAAGGCCTCCAGAGAAAAGATGGCCAGATACTGGAGGTCTGATATTTTGATTCAATATTCATAGAATGGATTATTTTATTGAATTGCAAATTCAAGTTAATTATGAATTTAGGAACTCCGCCTTTGCCGGTCCCAAGCCCGGATGAAAAAGGAGAAGGGGAGCAGTAACAAGCTCACTAAAAAACCTGGTTTCAGCTGGCCCGGCTGATAGTACCCTGTAAGGGCTCCTAATCCAGGGATATATGATGAGCAGCGTTTGTACTCCATGTTAGAAGCGGCTGCACATGGCGTCTGTTCCTCATGTCAGAGGCGGCCATTTATTTTGGAGCTAAGTCGGCCTGCCACTGAGTAGTGCTCCCAGTCTTAATGACAAAGGCAGACGCATATTACTTCACCCAGTCATGATGGTTGTCAAGCTTGATACCAAATTTGATTGAGTGGAGATAAGAAAGAAGAAGAAGAAGATTAATTTATGAAGAGATACTTTTACTTTAAGGCCTGATATTTTTGCTCAAAATTTCCTATAATTTACCTTCCCCCTGTGATTTTGTTTGACTCATTCACTGAACAGAATATCCGTCTGTACTTCTTTGGGTGAATTAACACGCGTCGGTGATAACGAGGAGATTTGGCATAAAACAAACTGATATTAGAATGAAGCTTTGATTTTCAAAATATACACAAACATTATAATTCCAATTCCGTGCAAAATGCGTGCATAGAGCTTTTAGAAATTCGTGAGATGAGGCACTAAACTTATTGAATTCACCAAGTAGTTCGACTTTACTATAAAATTGACCGTGTAAAGAAAAGCTTGAGCTTTAAAATTTTCACTTGTTATAAATTTTCTGCGAACAACGGCTAAATACAATTATCCTAAAATTTACATCTGATACAGTAACCAGTGGAATTCTTAGATTGGAATCAGACAGATAAAGCTGGAAAGAGATAAAATCGTAAAGGAAGTCCTTTGGAAGCGTTGAACAGAAGAAATATCTGTGTTGTGAAATATTATATTCTTAAATTCCACATATAACCATTAATAAGGCAATTTTAACAAAACAGCTATTAGTTGTGGAGACAATGAAGCTATAATCCTTAACCATTCTAATATGCAAAAATGATTATAAGATGGGTTTAATTGAATTCAAATATTGGCTAATTTGCGATTCTCCCTAAATAGTATGAGATTTAAATATTGCATATTTACATTTGCATAGGTATTAAAACTTGGCTCTCTCCACTTCTATACCATAAATATAAAGGGCAACTATACTATTTTTTAGTTGATTAGAATGTGCTGTGCTTAGTCTACTCATTTTCGATCATGCAAGCGCCTATTTACAACTATTTATTCATAATTACCTTCTTTTGTGCAAATTTGGCTTCTGAAAATGTTGCGATGCTACGACGTGGTCCATGCAATGCACATCACTGGACATAGCGATCTTACCGCAGAGTACAGTACGTACGTTGGGAAATGGGGGGTCGGGTCGACGGCACGGAAATTTTTCTGATTTCGTTCAATTTATGTGACACCAATTTTGAGGGCTTCAAGCTTCCTATAATTTGACTCAGATGGCTACCGGCTGTAGTTTGGCCTGGATTGAGTTCTTCGTCAGGTTCTCTGCACTTCCATCAACTGATCGTTGCGCCACCACTTCAGCTGTCCGTGATCATCTCTAGCTTCAATTGCCCTTGCAGCATTTCTGAACCACCTATCTTGCGGCATTTGTTCAGAAGAAACCTTGTCGTCGCATGAGCGGATAACTTTTCCGATTAATTCCGCAGCGTCCTCTCCAAGTGTTTGAGCTCATTAAACAAAATTATGTGGATTTCTTGTTTTGAAAACATTTGTGTTACTACAATATAAACTAAAGCAAAATATAGAATCATAGCAGTATTAAATAATATATATAGAAAAATAATAAAGAGATGTTATAAATTTTACCCATTGTGGATTTCAACCGCGATCTTTATAGAGATCCACATTCTCTCTATAAGTAAATCTTATAATTACATATAGACATTTCATGAAGTCCAAACATTTCATTTCTTTAGACAAAAAAATTCTCTATATATTTATTTTGACCAGGAGCACATGTGCTTTACAGAAGGCAGAACGCGATCTGGTGAAACAAAAATCAACTAATCATTGATTTAGCCTGTTCCCTGATATTTGGCCAAACCAATTTCTTGATAAATCAAGAAAAGTCATCCACGAATTTGATTTCAACACCTGATCTTTTTATCTTTTATTTTTTTCTTTCATTTTTTCATATTTATTTTGTGAAATATATTTTATTTCTTATATACAAATTTAAAAAAAAAGCATATATGATAAAGAAGAAGAAATTATAAAGGCATCGAAAACAAGAGACCTGTATCTAATATAAAATTCTCTCCCCAAGAGAAGACTAACAAAAGAGATAAGAATAAGAAAGAGCTATAAAAACCTGACTACACCTACAGTTTATCTTCAAAAAACTTTCACCATAAATTATTCTAAAGAAGAAAATCTCCCCTGCTGAAGGAAATAGGTTCCATATATCCACATAGCCAAGACTCCGCCACTCTGTCTCGAACAATTTCTAAAAGATTATTCTAAAATGCTATAAAATATTTTTCATATTCTAACTAATACGTGTTTATTGAATGAACATTTCATAAGAGTCGGGGGGAGGGGTGGCTTAACTGAATTTATTCCAGAAAAATCCGTTTAACATTCCCGAGCCGCGCGTGCTACAGGTGTTTGGCATCCCAAATTGGATTAGGCCGCTGGCAAAGGGAAATTGTTTACTGCACGCCACCTGGGGGCAGGATTAAAAATTAATCACAGAAGACACGGGCGGAATATGGATTTTTTTAGCTTCATAATTCTCCGGGTTACTCACTTCTGACGGCGTGACAGGGGCGCTGAAACTGGTTCATCGAGAATCTAAACTTTCTTCTTTGTCTCTCACGTCGTGGTTTGCCATCAAGTTAGAGTGAAGCCTTATTGGTTTACAAGTTTTTCTTTGTGGTGATTGCTTCTCCTTGCAGCTCTTCAAATGAACAACTTTTTGATCGGCAAGAAAATCCAAATTATTTGTTAAAATATTCAAAAAAAAAATCAATTCGGTGTTTAGTAATGGTCATCGAGGACCAGGTGACATGTTTAAACTCATGTTGCAGGAAAGGTAGTGAACGCCTATTAATTAAAAACTAAGGAAAGGTGTTAGACTATAGATTTTAATAACCAATTAGTCAGGTGAGGTCTAGAGAAATTGTCTGGGTTAACTGTCACGAGGGTCATAAGGTGAAGCACAAAGAATAAAACATTGAATTAAATTTTATATTTAACACAAATATTAAACGATTAGGAACTCTTAATAATTGGTTTATACGAATAAAAATAAAACGATAAGAGGAGTTTCTTTTTAAATTTTAATGCGCAAGCTTTCGGACCTAACGTCCTTCTACAGGCATGGAGAGTGGTAATACTAACACTATTACCACCATTCATGCCTGTAGAAGGACGTTAGGTCCGAAAGCTTGCGCATTAAAATTTATAAAAGAAGCTCCTCTTATCGTTTTATTTTTATTCGTTTAACACAAATATACACACCAAATTAAACATATGATATAGTTGAATTGAAGGCAATTACAATTTCTGACGTGAGGATAAAATTGATGCTGAATCTTCTTTATGTTTATTGGAACTTTAGAATATATTGAAGAAATTGAAGAAAAATAGGATAAAAATAGCGCTGAGACATTTGATTGAGGCAGTAATGAAGCGCTACATGTTATTTAAAACAGAGGTAAAGAATTAATTCATATGCATCAGGCAGAAGAGAATCGTTAAAACATATGTTATAATGAGTCACACACACACACACTGGATGTTATTAAAATATCTATATTTGTAAACACATTTTATGAAATATTATCGAAAATACCTGATTTTTCTTCTTATTCACCATGTTTTTCGTCTAATTCCAATCCAGGAAGAATTATTTATCCATATTTGTAAACACTGGATGTTATTAAAACATCATAACTATACATAACATTTCTCTTGTTTAGTTGCACAATCAGGAAATGCCTTTTTCTTCATTTATCCACCCTGACCAAAGTACAATTTCACTTTTGTACTATCTTTCACAGTAACCATGGTGTTTTGTCAACGTGCATTGCGGCGGTCTATTAACGAAAAAGAATGATATCCATCACTTTAAAAGATATCCTTCTACAGCTTGACGATACCTTGGACATATTCAACTGATTTCTTGAATCCTTCCATAGGACCTTACGAATTCATATCTTCCCCTGAATAGATGAGTGCTCAAAACTATTGTATGAAGTTTCTGGTTCAAATTCACATTAATAGGTACCGCTCAGCAAAATCAACCTAGTCCATGATAATTGAAACAGTGAATAATATATGTGAAGGTTATTCACATATTAGACAAATTTTAACGCGGGATTCAATCCCGGTTCATGACTGTCGGGAATCGAGCGTGTTACCCTCTCATCCACCGACTTTATTTTGGAATAAAGTTTGAGTCAAAAGGCGATTCATCTAAGTTTATATAAAAAGGCGTAACTGGATCTGTAAATTGAAAAAAAAAATCTCAAAATATTTCGAGAGATTACTCTCTCTTCATCAATTTATTGCACAGGTTTTTTCTTTACAGATCCAGGTACGCCCTTTTATATGGTATAAAGGTTAACCTTTATCTGAATTTTTAAAACTGTAGTTGAGTTTGCACGTTCTATCCAAAGAGGATAATAAATACAATGTGTGTATGATGTATTTAATTAATATATTTATTGAAAGAGAGAGGCGCTTCCTTTTGTGCGAATACCTATCTTTATTAAAATATTGAACACAATAACAAAATGTTTAAGCTTATTAATTTCGCTATACTTTTTTAGGTGATTTCAAACAAATAGTTATGAATTTTACCTGACTAATGTTGTAATATTTGTAGCAGTGGAAACAAATTCTAATTTGAATTATATATGAAGTTCAAATCCTTTAAACAATAAAATACTCTTTTCCTTTGTGCATAGCTAATTTCTAATTAGTCTTCTTTTATATATGCAAATATAACAATATTAACATAATTTTCTTTGTATGAGTTCATCCTTAATATATTAGATGTGTATCGTTGGCGAAGGGACCACTGGATTATCGGAACTTTATAATATATTGAAGATTCAGAACAATGGGAAGGAGGAGAAAAGGTGTTGAGACATTTGATTGAGGTAGGAATAAAGCGTTAGTACATGTTATTTAAAACAGAGGTGAATCATAGTTCATACGAATTGGATTCTAAAGAATTGTTAGAATACATATAAGATTGTCCCAAAAGTTCGCGTTTTTCTTATTATTTGGCGAATAACATTATTACTGCGAATACAAAATAAAACATAATACAATTACTTTATACAAAATACAAAGGCATTATACATAACGGCGAATAATATTAGTATTTCAATTTTTTGCAAGTGTTTACGAACTTTTGGAACAACCTTGTATTATAGAGAATCATCTGAACATGTGCTATAACTTCAGTATGATGGATTTCGATGTTAATTTTAGCAATTTTTTTTCAATAATCGCTCAAGTTGATGATATTTATCAGATGTACCTAGTACGGATTTGTAAAAGTCATATGCTAGATAATCTTATTTCAGACTTTAAGAGCTTAAATTTATAAATAATTCCCTAAATGTGAAAGGTATATAGTATAAAGTAGTTATTGGTAAGTGTCTTTGTAAATGTGATAATACCGTGCCATCTTTCACGTTATTAGATACCTGAATTTGAAGCGGTCAGGAATTAAACTTGGAATATTGAAATGTGCGGATATTGAGAGAATGGTATTTTTTATCTACTACTAGCCGAATGACCCGGGCAACGCCCGGGTTTTACCCTATTAAATGTACCCTATTCAAATACTATTCGTTACAATTATAAATTGGCGCCGTGGATGTCACTCTTGTGAAACGTACCGCTCCAAACTTTGTGTCTGAGAAGCGATATTTTTATAGAAAGATGATCTGGCTTTTGTTTTCTGCTCGAATGAATGTTTTTCTGTTAGAATTTTGTTCCTGCATACAAAATAATGAACTGGTTTCACCCGTGGTCTCTGCTTTTTGCAATTTTTCCCGTTATAATTTTGTATCTGATAATCAAACATGATACAGCAATATCATTGGGTGTTGTTCGTAATTTTTGCACGAATCATAATTAAAACCTTCTAAAAGTAAATTGGAAAGTCTATCATGCGAGTTTCGTGAGGCCAAAGTTCTTTCCCTGACATTCAGAATCCTGGCCGTATGTTCTTGTGGGGTTTCTGCCGCTCTCGAAGTACTGACCCTGTTTCTATTTTGCCGAAGCCTGTTCTCACGCTGTCCCACGGATTCCGCCGCTCTTGAGGTACTGGCCCTGTCTCTATCTTGTTGAAGCCTGTTCTCACGCTGTCCCACGGATTCCGCCGCTCTCGAAGTACTGGCCCTTTCTCGATTAATCCTAAGACGATGCTCACGTTGCACAGCAGTCTCAGCACTTCGCACATTTCTTTTTTTACTCACTTCTGGTAGGACTTTTCCAAGGAGGCATCTCAGATCTCTAGAAGCTAAACAAAAGAAAAGAGTATAAAACAGTAATAAAAATAGGCAAAGTAGAGAAAAAATATGTTATTTAAAAGCTAAACAAAAGTAAAGAGTATAAAGCAGCCAATGGGCGCGCGCCGCCGTCAGATCCCCACGCGTTCTAGAGGGCGCTGTTTGTGAGCTAAGTTGAATAATTTAAATATATAGTTTTAATAATTGATTAATATATTTTTTAAAATAGCCTATCGTCTTCCCCGTATTCTTTTACCTATGTATGGAAATTTTGGTTTGAATTAGTGAACTACTGCGAATTTGTATACCGGACATACAGACAAACAGACATACAAACATTCATTTTTATATATATAGAAGATATAAAGGTACACGCGCTTCATCTCTCAAATATTTTAAATTCTCATAAAAATGGATGTCTCAGTTAGAATAGAGTTAATAAAAGGTTTCAGTGCATCAAAATTATAAGAAGAGGTCATTGTTTGAAAAGGTTACTGCCTCTCAAGTCATTTCGATTCTCAATAATTGGTGTATTTTACAGTTTCTTGGACTTTTCAAGACCTATTCAGTCATTCTTACCGTTTCTCTAGCGTAGGTATGTAGAGAGACCTACGTTCTGTGTGTTTACGGAACCTATAGACAGTACTTACCAGTACCATAGACAGAACAACCCGGTACTCTGCGTGTGTCTATCATACCTATGAAATTAAACAATCTGTATTTGTCTATTATACCTACGTAGTAAAATCGACAAAAGATTCTGTTTTTATGTCATTTTGCCTACGTTGTTATATCGACATAGAAAAATACGCTTATTTAGAGTACCTACATATAAAATATTGACGTAACAAGTACATGCTTCTACTGATATAAGTAGATAGACGAACGTTAAAAAAAACCTACCCTACTTACGTAGACAACGCACTACGTACAACAAGCTGCTGTGTTCGCAGAACCCCCCACTATCTCCCTCGGAGACTTCCAGTCCGACATCCAGCAAGGCATGCGGATGCGCGCTCTGTGCTCCGTCCTACGGGGTGATCCTCCGTTCCAGTTCTCCTGGATGAAGGACGGGCTGCCGCTGGAGTCCGAGGCTGGATTGTCCTCGCAATCCCACAGGGACTTCTCCATCCTCTCTTCGGACAGCGTGCGCCTTGACCACGGCGGCAACTACACCTGTTCTGTGCGGAACGAGGTGGGCGCCACGGCTGCCAGTTCTGTTCTCAAAGTCAACGGTGAGTACCGCTCCGTTGTTTGTTCGATCAACAGTCAGTTCCATAGCTGCTTATTACGTTAACACGAAAATTGGGAGAGATAGCCCGACACCTATTTTAAAAAGAAAACTAACCTGTTAGAATTCGAGCTTATATCTTCTACTTCATAATTATCTACGCCATGGCATCTATATAACATATTAAATTATTTTAAATGCGGCCAAGAAAATCAAATAAGTAGCGATAAACTAGAACAACAATACATATTCAAAATGTGAGCTTTCAAATGAATATATGAGATCGATTAGCACCTAAATGCTCATCTTTCAAACTATCGATTGTTGATAGCTCTAGGTTCCTCACCACTCGCACACAACAATTCTTAAGTAATTTAGAACAATAAGCATACAAGGCGTAGACAACAATATAAAATTAGCCCTGAATATCAAAAGCATATTCACCATGTTTATTACTTTAATGTAATGTAATGTAAATCTTGTACGATCACTTCTTATAAAAGCTCTTCTTCCCTACTTGTCTCTATTGTTTTCCATGTATATATTGATTTGAATATTAACTCAGTGACAAAAATAAATCCAATACATGAATTATGCCATAGATATATTATAGATAATTTAAATATATTAGAAATTTTGAAAATAGAGAAATCCATATAAATCTTTAATTAAAAAGGCATATATTGGATCAAAAAGGTAAAATAAATGATATTTTGATCCAATATATGCCTTTTTAATTATTAAATAGAAGTAATCATGAATAATTCGCCATCTTCTCTACCTGTCATGGAGATAGTTCCTTTTTTGAGACACAAAGATATGTTTTTATTTCTCTATATGTATAGGACAACGATAATTTCTCTATTTGCTATAGTAGAAGAAACATAAGTAAGATAGAAGAGCTTTTATAAGTGGACGATCGTACAAGCTTTCGGGTCTACCCCGATATAGAAGAGAATCTTGCCCGCAAGCTTGAACTATTGCCTTCTTATAAAAGAAGCTCTTCTTCACGACTTGTCTTTATTCTTTTCTATGTATATGTTCTATAAAAATATGTTTTTCAAATATATTTCATAGATAAAATACTATACTAAATCGACCACCAGAGGTCGCCGTTTTCACTATAAAAACTCGTTGTTGTTGTTCACCGCTGGCCGGCTCAAACTTTTTGTACATTATGTAAATAAGTTATTCATTTTTTTTATTCTTACGCCTTAATTTAGGCAGTACTTTAATGAAATTATGTTTTTATAGATTCCTTTAGTTGATTTAAATCAATTACTGATCAAGACTATTTTTAGTATTTTACTTTAAAGATTTCAACCACGACTGCAATTACCATAATCCTCAACATGAGAGATCAAATGTTTTTCAAATATATTTCATAGATAAAATACATATATATAGAATTGAATATCAACTCTTTGACCGAAGAAATTCCATACCTGAATTCTACCATTGATATTACTTCTACCGATAGGTTAGCTGTTCACAAATCCTATAAATTATCTTAAAAGGTTCTATCAGTGGACTCATACCTGTACATGAGAAAATACACCAGAATTTCTGGTTTTAATTTTCTAATTTTAATGGTTTTTGTGTGTTGGAAAGAGGTTAAATCAATGGAGCGAGCTATGTGCTGAAGAAATATTTACCCCAAGATATATCTGGATGGAGTCCATGTTTAACTTTTTAATCTCTTCCGAGCAATCGGCCTCACGCAAGTGCCATAACACGCAATGAGATAAATTGAAACATTCGGATGGTTACAGCGCTTCTACCTCGAGTCATCACTTTATCAACGCACGGATTTAATGTTCCCGAGTATATATATATTATAAATAAATTCTGCTTGATTTTGGAATTGTTGAGATTATGCTATGTTAATGCAGTCGTAGTTAAAATCTTGATATTATATTATTAAAAATGGTTTTGATCAGTAATATTGCTTTAATTGAGATAAGGAATGTATAAAAACATAATTTGATAAAAAAGTAATGCCTGGCTTAAGGCGTAAGAATCTGAAAAATGAAAAACTTATTTACATAATGTACAAAAGGTTTGAACCGGCCATCGGGAAACAACAACAATGAGTTTTTATAAGTGAAGCGTGACCTCTTCGATTTAACAGAGTATTTGAATCTATTAAATATAACATTTGATTAAAATAATATTTGAATATAACATATATATTTAACTGTTTTGGAGAGATTGAAACTACTTTTTCACCGTATAAGATTATATAGCGCTTTAAATAAAATAATTAAATAAATTTAAATAGGAAAGAGATAGTTGGTATCACATTTAAATATTTATACAAACGTTACAAATATTGAATCAGAAATTGATCTCTTTAATAATATTTGACTATGTAAATTTTCAATCATCTATTTCATTTTAACAATTGGCAACAGCTAAAGTTTATTTGCTTTTTATATATTCTAATGTTTATCTCCAAAATCTTACTATATTCAAACTATTTCTTCGTTTTAAAGGTATTAAATTCAAATGTATTTTTTATTATATGGATTAATCTATAATTTTTCGAATATTATTGAAATTTCAAGCATATAATTTTTATCTCTAGTACACTTTGTGTACAGGCTATGATAATATTGTATAAGAGTCTCTTCAAATTAAAGATTTACTGACCTAAGTATATTTAATTTGAAGAGCTATGAATATCGGCCCGGCAGCCTCTATGTTTACGATATTGTATAAGTCGTTAGCGATTTCTTTTTCTGTAAGTACGACTCATATCTAAACATGTAGAAAGCAGTTCTACTTTTCACTTTAAGATACCAGTGCCATTATTGGCTACTTGTATTCGCTACTGGTGTTGAAAATATCCAGTTTTCGGAGAATATCAAGGAAAATGTGAACATGCGAGATCCCGTGTTGTGATTGTCAGAGTCGACGATGCACCAGCCAACCCAGGTATGTGCTAAACATATAAACAAACTGCTGAACTCTCCTAAATTTCTTAATATTTTTAATGACAAATTCTTTTACTTAATCTAGGTTCACTGAGGTAAAATTGTTTCCATTCCACTAGGGTTAATCGACAGCCATTCATAGATTTGAAACCCCTGTCTATTCACATTTGTTAGCACTAGTGGTCCAATTCTGCTAAATTAAGCTAATACGATCAAATATCGATAATTTGAGACTCTTTGATAAGTGCAGTGAAGGTCAGACATTTACGTGCAGCCTTTAGATCGAACAAAAAGTAGGATAAGTTCAAACTATATTTTTTAACTCAACAACAGTAACAACAAGTCTTTTATTGAGGACCTATGCCTTACATAGGATTTATCCTGGTGATTCAGCCCAGAAAAGATTAGTTATTTATAGGTGATAATTCATTTATTTATCTATTTACATACAGCTCTCTTTCCTCAGTGTTTCTTCTCTTGCGCAACCCTGTAAAACTTGTACATGGCCAATGTATTGGATTTAGTCTTTATCGTCTTAGACAGTTGAACATCCAGAGCAAGATGATTTGATCCATTTTTTTTTTTGGTAAAAGAAGTTCCTTTTCACTTCTTAATATTAAAAAGAAAAATATATAGTGCTCCAGTTCCGAGTCTCAGTTTTTTTTATTGCATAATGGACATATTCGGTCAGTTGAGCTAAATATTATAGCGTGGTTATATTCTATAACTCTCTATCTTTTTTGATTTTCTATTTTAATAACGCATTGACATTGTGTTTAAATTGTACTACAACGATTATAAAGTTATAGCCATTAAACAAAATTGATTTTTAAATGTTCTAAAGTACCGCAGGTGATGCTTCACGCAATCTCACAATCAGACCCTTTGATCAGTGCAGTGAAGGCATTTCTGTACCAGGAATTCAGATCGAACAAAAAGGTATGATAGGTTCAAACTATATAATTCTCTCTCTTTTTTCTGATTTATTTTTTCAAAAACGCATCGATATCATTTTTATATTGTACCAAAGCGGTTATATAGGTATATCCATTATAAAAATAGAATTTTCGAATGTTTCTGAAGGACAGCGGGTGAATTATCACGCAATCTCGCAATCAGTTCGATTACTGGTGGTCCATCTTACAGTATCAATCATCGTGGTATCTCTCTACTACGTGGAGTCTCACTATATAGGCAATCTAACCTTTCTAGTAAATACCTATACACCTAGTAGGCTACTAATAAGCTTGTTTCACAGTATAATAATAAATGTAAATCCAATTCAAATGTAACTTATGTTAATTAATGTTTTGTTGAATCAATCCAACCTTTGGACCAGTTCGGAAGGTTAATGTCTTTTATAATGAAATAATTATAATAAAATAAAGTTCCATATAAATTGTATATACAGTAGAACCTTCTAGTAAAGGACACCTATTTACAGAGCCAAAGTGTCCTTTAGGGAGAGGTGTCCTCTTACCGGAGAGTTGCTAAATTGTAAAAATGGTAATTTTGTAAATGAAAACTGTTCTTTGTGGAAAGGTGTCCGCTAAAGGTGGTTTCTACTGTATTGAGATTTCCGCAAAACATTATATTCTGTATAAAACTATTCCAGAATATGGAGGTTCATTTCTACGAAAATATCCATCAGTTTTCCCTTCGAAAGCCAAAGATATATGTGTTTATTATTTATAATATGTTTATATTCAATAGAGAGGAGCAGCGGGAATTGTAAAGTATAGACCCGCAAGAAAAATGCCATGATTAAACAACTTGTTAAATGCCGTAATAATAAGGTTGTCATCAAATGTAGAAGTTGGTATCACGAAAGGATGTGATTAAGGAGAAATGCCTTTATCTTAATATTCATTTTAGAAGTTGGAAGAATTGACTAGAAGATATTGTCACAGCCGACTCATGTTAATATTTTCATTAATAATTTAACTTATTAAACCAATCAAGGTTGATTTGGTTATTCTTTGTTAACATTGTGCAGCCAGCGAGCTCGCGTCGTCACGTGACCTCCCGGTTAGCTTTTTAATGAGAACTCGTTCTGGTTTATTCTACGGTACAATGGAAACCGCCGAACAAAAACTATCTACATCTCAAGGTGTAACAATATTTCAAGCGATCTGTTGTAACTACCTGACTGAAGATAAACCTCAGAGGACAGCTCGATCTGAAGGGGGAAAAAAGGAGTTAGAAATTTTATACCCATTTCCCAATTGTCTGCGATAAACTTGGGTTTTTTATTTTTGATATTAATTGATAACCAATAACTATTTCAGTTCCAAATATGGACTGAAAATGCGTTTTCGCCTATTTTTTTCAAATAAAAAACGGCTAAAATTAAACTTGGTTAATATGCTATAGAAGTGGTATTTCGACCTCTATCAAGATCAGAAATAAGTTGATAAGTATTTTTCTTCCTCACACGAGGAATCATGGCAACCTATTACAACGAAGCAACGTTTCGAAAGCAATTTGTGTCTGATAAACCTGCTGTACAATCTCTTCTTATAGTGTTGTTACTGGTGCCAAGTTTGCATCAAAGCGTTGAAATTATAATCATTTACATATCATAGAATTGCCTATATTTATAAATTACAGCATCCTTTTTCTGACATATAAATTCTGTAGTGTGTCGCCTTCTTAATTCATCAGTTTAATGGTCCCAGTGTACTGTATATATAGAATAAATGTTCTGTTTGGGAGAAAATGCTCAGATTCCATACAAAATTGGGTAGTAATAGTATTGTACACTAATATTACAATGTATATTCAATACTACATTGCAAACATCCAACATGTTCGAAGTATTTTAAAGAAGCCGTAAACTGTAGTCAAAACACAACCAAACAGGATATTCAATAATTGTCTATTTTCTTCTACTAGCCTATGTTAAGCGACAACAGGGGAGTTAGCAACTGTACAACATTTGGTGACATCATGACACAAGATTGATGTCAATCGACGCTGGGACAATGCACTTCCTTTCTCTTCCATCCGGCTCTTCCCATTGGCCGCCGTCCCGCTCGATGGACACGTCCATATCGACCACAGACATCTATCAACCACAGTCTGAGACAAAGGCCTTTGACAACATCCATATACTGATAAGAAATCCCAAATATGTGTAAGTAATAGGGATCGAAATTGGACAGAATTTCTCTGAAGTAGGTGTAGATATATTGATTATAAATTAAATGTAATATTTCATCTTTCCAGTGTAAGTATATATTCTACACATGCCATGGTACACTGAAAGATTGATTTCTGGGTCGGGATATTACATCGGTTTGGAATCAAAGCTGTAAGGGATTCTATATAGAAATGATTGCAGAGGCCAACTTAGTCAAGAAAAAAAGTGAGGAAGACTCAAGGTGGGGAAGCCTTCCTTGCTGAAGATATTTTATTTAGAAATGGTATATAAAATATCCTTAAAAACAAAATTTTCGAGCTCTCAAATTAATAATATCTTTTTACACCTAATAAAATTATCCTCTTGTACAATTACATTAGAATAAAATCGCTTTTATTATATCGCCTAAATTCATAAAAATAAAGCAAGCACTTGATAAAAAATAGAACAAGCACATACAACACAATTTTTTACTGAAATATTTTACACTATAAATTCAAGATTTTAAGCATAACACATCACGATTATCAAGGACTATAATAATAAATAGTAAATTTTATTCTTTAAAATCTTAAAATTATAGTGTAAAATATTTTAGTAAATTGTGTTGTGTGTGATTGTTCTATTTTGATCAAGTTTTTGCTTTATATTTTATGAATTTTAGGACGATTTTATTCTAATGTAATTTTGTAAGAGGATAATCACATTAGGTGTAAAAAGAAATTGTAGGGTAGAAATCAAGTCTTTGTATATCTGAAGGTGTGAAAGTATTTATTGGTGACGTCACCGCGACTAGTCGACAATTATTAACAAATTAACCAAACTATCTACAGCTAGGGAATCTTGAACAAACAAGCAAAGAAATATTTGTAAGATGTTTTTACAAATACAGAGTAATATATATTTTTATAATCTGTTGAATATTTTAATTGAATAATATTTGCCCAAAATGTAGCTTGACACCTGCAGCTCCAGAATATATTTTGGCTTGCATTAGATGTACTAAGCAGGACCTTTGGTAGAGGCCACTGCTTAGCATAAAACAGCTCGAGGAGTATGAATTCATGAAATACGTGTAATCTTTATACAAGGGGATAAGAAACAACAACAACAACAATTGAATATTATTAAATTAAATAATGAATTATTTCTTCACACACACACCATAATAATACTATCTCGAGAGCTGAAAAAATCTTGTTTTTTGGGGATAGTCCTTTATAATCGTGAAGAATTTATTTCTCACAGAAAAAAATAGGAATTATCATCCTCTACACACACAAGGAAGAGACAAATGTTTCAATTACGTTCTCTTCCTCACCAGAAAAACTGGAGAGAAACACGCTTTGAAAACGTAAGATTTATATTAAAACCAATCAAACCTCAAAACCAATTTGTCCCAACTTTATGTCACATGAGAGTTCAAGCCATTAAGGGCGTAACTTTAGACGTTGACAAAAATTGAACATTTTTTATGTGCAAGAAAGAAGTGTACAGCAGTTATCTCAGATTAGTAATTAGAAAAAAATTGACGACACTCAAAACTTGAAAAATGAATTCTAAAAACTATTTTTATTTTTATACTTTTTATAATTGAATATTTCATGATATAAATCAACATACAGTTCGATATTTAACGCCCATTTACTTTTTAATCAAAGTAAACGCGTTTTATGAATATTTCATGAAACTAGATTACAAGAATAATAACTTAAACGCTCACAGACCGATCTAATCTGCTCCATGGAAAAGACACCACCAACTTATACGCTATAATATTGTAAAACTATTATATACAATAATTGTAAAACTATATTTACAAATAACTTTAGATTATTTTCAAATAACTTATGATCTTTTCTTTTTTTTTCTGCGCGCTGGCACTCACTTCCGTGCAGCGCGGTTAGAGTTGTAACAGCAAATAAACTGGCTTCTCTTGAATCTCCCGCTCATTATCTTCTTTACAATATTAAAAAAACATAAAATCTGTTTGTGCAGCTAGGATTGCAGCGAAGCCCAACATTTCTATACAGACGCAAGCAATAGGTCATGCTATCTCCCTCTCTCTCTCTAGATTCCAATTTCCCATATACAGAGGGTGTTCACACTTATAGGAAACAAGTTTTATTATAAAATATTAATTATTAACACCATATTTGAATTTTTCAAATGTTCTATTTGAAAGCCTTTTTGTTTATTTACAGAACGGCACCTGATTTTCCACGATAGCAGACACTTTCTGATCATGGTCATACTCAAAAGATCCCATTCTTCCATTACCACTTTCCAGAGCTAATCTTACCTATTTGGACATAATTAAAATATGCAAACAAGATGATATCAACATTTCTAAAAAAGGTATTTATAAAATTATTCACGACAAAAATATCAAGTTTTTATTCAAAGCACCTACGGAGAAATGGACAAAAGATTATCATCTGTGAGAACTCCTGCAACTGTCAAAAAAGTGAAAAAATATATTACAAAAGAAAATCCTATGCCACAAAGAGATATAGCCAAATTAATAGGAACCTCAGTGTCAACAATAAATAAAATAATAAATAAAGATTTAGGCCTAAAAGCTACAAAAAAACACGCGGTTCACAAATTGTTACATAGCCATATTCGTCAGCGACACACTATCAGCAGAAATTTTTATGAAAATTTTTTGGCTGCTGATAGATGGAAATTTATTGTTACATATAACGAAGCATGGGTATATTTAACCGATTGCGACAGAAAGAGAGCTATATACCATCAAAAAAGGGTGGAAAAATCTAGGCCAATTTGGTTGAAGGAATGTGCCGAAAGTTACCCCAAAGGATTTATGGTGGCATGCGGTATATCATATGAAGGAAAATTAAAAATAAGAAAAGTTGAAAGAAATGCCAAAATGCACTCGGAGTACTATCAAAACAACATTTTAGAACCTATATTTTTAAATGATATTCCCTCTATCTATGGAAAACAGAGCAACAAAGTCTGGTTTCACCATGATAACGCCACAAGTCATACCTCATCTTCAACCCAAGCTTATTTGGAAGATCTAAGGCAAAGAACAGGAATCAACACTATTCCAAAGAACAGAACCCCTGTAAAATCTCCTGATTTAGCACCGATGGATTTTTGCATTTTTTGATGCCTTAAAAGAGCACTTGGAAAGAGACACCCTAGGACAATTGAAGGTCTCTGGAAAGTGGTAAAGGAAGAATGGGATCTTTTGAGTATGACCATGATCAGAAATTGTCTGCTATCGTGGAAAATCAGGTGCCGTTCTGTAAATAAACAAAAAGGCTTTCAAATAGAACATTTGAAAGTTTTCAAATATGGTGTTAATTTTTAATATTTTATAATTAAACTCGTTTCCTATAAGTGTGAACACCCTCTGTAAGTGGAAACTGCAGATCTCACAGGGCTACAGAAAGTGGGAAAGATTGTGAAATATTTATTATTTTATATGCTAATAACTACGTAAAAGAAGCACTGATCTTTATTTGTCTAAAAATGAATGGCGTCTATTCCCTAGTCTACCAGCCTACCCCCTAGAAGTCTTATATTAGGTCGAGTTGCAATGTTAGCTAGGATTGAATTGGTCTATAAAATACTAAACTTATACGTGGCTAGGAAGTGTTTTAAAATGACTCACAAAATTTGAAATTAAAAACAAAAGAGGCATATCCTGATCAGCCTCACATGAGCTTTTCCAGATGGCAGAGCTCCATCTAGTGGCGCAAAAATAAACTAAACGTTTATTTAACTTGCTCCGTGATATTTGGCCAACCAAATTTCTTGATAAATCAAGAAAAGTCAATCACGAACGCCTTCGGGCTTTTGGCCCTCGTCAGCGTGGTGCAAACTGTACCTCTACGACCAAATTTTGGTCCCAGAGGTAATTTTGAAATGAAATATAAAAAAAAAAGACTATTTCCGACCATCCATGAATATAAAATTCTGAGGATTTCATCAAAGATTTGAATTAATGTACCGAATTTCAGATGTCTATGTGCTTTGTAGATATTCAAAAATTGATCATAGGCTTTGAAGATAGACAGAATGTAAGCAATTAAATAAAATATTAATTAAAAGAAGAATGTCCGGGTAAAGGTCCAGCTGAAGTACCACCTCCCAGCGTACAAGAGGCTGAGCTAAAAAGGCGAGGCCGAGCCAATGGGACGCGTGGCCAATAAAATCTCATCGAGACGCTGAATAAATCCCAAGTTAATTTGGAGAGGAATGCCAGCTGGGCCGGGACAAACCTTTAATGGATGATTGCGCTAAATTAATTAAATTCCTGATAATTAGCAGATAATCAATGTGTGGCGTGTAGCAATTATTGGACACCATGTTCTGCCCGCGTGGAATGTGAGCCATTTCTGTCCTCCCCACACGTGTGCAGATAAAACATACCCATTTCTCAATGGAAGAATAATAAGTTTGTAAGTTTTCACATGAAATTTCCAATGATCTGAAGAATATTTCAATCTGTGACTTCCTGAAATTCCTAAGAAACATTCACATATTTTCTCCTCGACATAATGAAGCCCATCAAATAGTCAAAGGACGTGTACTTCATTCAAATTAATGTGCAGGGTGGTTGTTCAACACGCTAAACAAACAAATTGAAACAAATTTGGAAAAATATTCAACAAAGGATGATGAGGGGTTGATATTTGGCATGTTGCCTAACAGGCTTGTGTTTAAATTTTGCGGAAGAACATTTTTATATAGATTTGATTGTTAATTTAGATATAGTTTCTACAGTTATGGAAACTTACGTTCATAGTTCCTTTAACGCCTTCACCCTGTATTCTATATAAATGCAAGCTATATAAGACAATAAACATGATACATATAGTCTTCATCTTCTTCTTTCTTATCTCCACTCAATCACACTAAGGTATCAAGCTTGTAAAGCTTTAGACTTTTGATGGTGTCTGCCGGGGAAGAGTAGAGCACATCAATGGATGAGTCAATACAGTCAATAATATGTATACATATAGTAATAGAGCGGTCTAGAGAGATTTAAATGGCTAAACAGCTAGCAAGGTTCAACACTAATGTACCATGGCTTCCCATTACAATTATTATCATTGGGGTAAACAGAAATTCAATGTTAAACCTAGCTTTAAAGGTTTCTCAATTTTCGCGTTAGAGGGAGTTAATTGCTAATCTTTTTAGAATATTTTATTATAAACCATCTGTACGTTTGAAACTTTGTTTTAAAATAGGCATACCAGAATCAGGAATCTTTGATTGCTTCAACAAGTGTACGGTTAAGATGTGATCTAAATTAGACAGATATGGATTGGTATAAAGAAAGCAAAATCGCTTATTTAACGATATCGTTCCTAGTCTCTGACAATAGAGATGTCTTTTTCACGACAAATTTGTTCCAGAAGTAGTGAGAATTATTAGAAGATTTGATCTATTTGCCACGACTCAGTAAATCAATCAGAAAGAAAACATCAGAAAGTGGTAAAGTCATCGTTGAACACTTCATTACAATCCAGCGCGATCGCCGTTCAGTCTGTTTTCTCCTTTTATACAAATATAATGTAATTTTACCTTTTCTTACCCATCATTCTTTACTTTCCCCATAGATGACTTTTCCCTTTACTCGATTCAAAAAATTATAATAAAATATAATGCGGCTTATGATTATATAACGAAGTTTTACCGAAAATGTTTCTTTTGAACGAAAAATTGAAATTTATTTTAAGGAGAAATAACGATTATTTCTAACCTTAGGGATGAAGTATGAAAGGATGAATTGTGAAGAGTAAAAAAAAAATATATTATGAGTGTCTAAATTAAAGATTCAATCAAAATGAGGTCGCTAAATATCTCAAGCAGCATTGAGGAAACCTACTTACTCTATGCTTCGCTACCTTAACAAATAGACGATCATATTTTGTAATCTAAGTAATCTAAGCAAAAATTTTGTAATCAATTAAGAAAACAGTTAATATCCTATGTTAGAATATAAAGTATGTGTAGACATTTGGTTCACTTACAGTAAAAGCAGTCACCTACTTCTACCCACCATGATTATCATGGCCTGTACCACGTTTACTAGAGATAATTTTTAAAAAATAATATAGAGTTGTGCGGTCAGTTTAGGGGCTTATTCTTAATCAAGCTCTAAATTGGCCATGTAATGGCAAACATCAGGATGACAAACAACAACCACTCTTTATTTCTTGATAGGAAATTGATTGATATATCGAGTTCTAATTTATTATTAAAAATACCATATGAATATTCTATTTTTCCAGGAGTTTAAATGCTATTTCAAAATTGAATGTTTATTCCGATGCATGCGAAGGTTCATTAGCAAAGGTCAATAGAATACAATGAACAAGAAACACCTCGGGCTTTCCAATTCAATTTACGTGTTTGCTTTGGAGAGAAGTCAGACAAACACACAGAGCCAGCCCCTGGGTAATCTTCTTGTATGGGGATTAGCCGAGCTTCTTCTCTACTGATGGTATGAGAACTACCTCATTCTTTCTTCATCTCTTCTGGCATAGCTCTGTCGGCTTGGCTGATTTCTCACTTTATACATGCGCGCTTGGACTAATTCATTTATATTCATTTTACTCTTCGTTCATTTTATGACTCTGATTGGTAAATAATCATGTCAAACCTAAAATAACACAAAAACTAACTCTTATTCAAAACTATAGTTTAGAGAATGGTCTTTTTAACAGCTCTCTTCTTTATTATTAAATAGAGGGATTTATTTCTACCATAAAATTAGATAACTACACACAATTTGTATTATAACTTCTATTAATCAAGTTATATTTTTATTGTTTGTGTTATCAACCAATGGTTTCCGCTCCCTTGAATCAGGCGATGGCCCCAGAGGAACCGTTAACACAGCGATACAATTACTGAATAGAGCTGGCTTGCTTATGAGAGTTGTGAGCAGTGTTAACGTACAAATATTACAAGAAAAATCATATAATAAAAAGCGAAACGCGTTCGTGACTGGCTTTTCTTGATTTATCAAGAAATTGGGTTGGCCAAATATCAGGGAACGGGCTAAAACAATGTTTAGTTGATTTCTGTTCCATCAGATGGCGCTCTGCCTTATGTAAAGTACATGTTCTCCTGGTCAGGATATGCTTTATTTATTTATAATAAAAGGTGTTATAGAATTTTATTAATACCGAAAAATTTGGATCCAATTGGTATAACTCTCTCTCTCTCTCTCTCTCTCTCTCTCTTCCATGGTATAACTGACTTCACTTCTAAATAGAAAGAATAAGCATACTGAAAAAGTAAACGGTTATGTTTAGCTTAATTTCCATTTCCAAACCTACTATGTTTATAGGACACTTTGTTTTCCAATCTAGGTATAGAACCTGTCCTAAAATTTCAGTTTGTTTGTATAACACCCTGATTGCCAATATAGACTTATGTCTCCATAGCTAATGTTGGGGCCATGTTGTTTTAATATAGATTTTCCCGCTCTGCGAAAAAATAAATAAAAGCATTGTCTTGATACATTCAGTAAATGTATTAAAATTCATTTATTAAGAGTGAAAAATTAACCTTTTGCATATAATAAAATCTCTAATATAGAAACATACATTATTGCAGATTGGTTTGATTAAAACTGAATTCATATCAGCCTTTTTTATATACACCTTTATATAATATAAGGTTTTATAAAGTATTTTCTTGTGTTAAGCGTATTTACGCAAATTTGGCCTTAAATACCCATTTCTTGGTTTCTCAAGAAGCCTCTGGGACCAAATTTCTTTTTAGTCGCAGTGGTACAGCCTACTCCACGCTGACGAGCGCCAACAGCGCGAAACGCCGTGGATAGCTTTTCTTTATTTATCAAGTAATTGGGTTGGCCAAATATCAGGGAACAGGTTAAATCAATGTTTAGTTAATTTCTGTTCCACCAAATGGCGCTCTGCCTTCTGTAAATAACATGTGCTCCTGGTCAGGATATGCTTTCTTTATTTTCAATATACGTTTACCAATCGAGGTTCCGGCCACCGGAGTGTGTGGTTGACACATATTAATATGTTATAACACCTTGATAGAGGTTGGCGTTCAGCCAACTGAAATATTGGTAAAATAAATTATATTTTGATCCAATATATGCCTTTTTAATTAAAGATTCATTTATGGATTGCTCTATTTTAAAAATTATTGGCTATGAAAAGAGAGTTGTTCTATATATACATGTTTAACTTTTATATTGTGAGGCTATTTTTTCCAAGTCCTCTTTATGATAGTTCTATAGCTATGTTTTCTGGTGAGATTTTAATCAGGTAACTGGTTCAACATATATATGATCAATGGCTCTCAAAATGTGTTTTCTTTCCTCCTCGATATGAATACAATCAAATAGATGGGTTAAATCATTTAAAGGTTTTACATTTTCAAATATCATATCTACAGGTATCATAAAGCTAGCTAGAACTCCTTTAAATGGCACACCAATGGTGAATAGGCCAGGGACTTATCTACTTATATATTTGCCTTATTCTGTCTGTTTGTCTGTATGTCTGAAGCTCACGGATAGAATGCGCGCCCATTGGCTGCCAGCGAACACGTGGCCTCCCTGCCCCCCTCTAGACAACCCTGTTATCAGCTGTGCGATACATACACCTGTCTATAGCGGCCACTCTAGACAACCCTGTTATCAACAGTGTGCTACATCCACCTGTCTAAACAGACCACTCTGTCTATAGCGGCCACTCTAGACAACCCTGTTATCAGCTGTGTGATACATCCACCTGTCTATACAGACCACCCTGTCATAGCGGCCACTCTAGGCAACCCTGTTATCAGCTGTGTGATACATCCACCTGTCTATACAGACCACCCTGTATATGGCGGCCATTCTAGACAACCCTGTTATCTGCTGTGTGATACATACACCTGTCTATAGCGGCCACTCTAGACAACCCTGTTATCATCAGTGTGTTAAATTCACCTGTGTATACAGACCACCCTGTCTATAGCGGTCACTCTAGGCAACCCTGTTAACAGCAGTGTGATACATACACCTGTCTATACAGACCACCCTGACTATAGCGACCACTCTAGACAACCCTGTTATCAGCTGCCTGTCTATACAGACCACCCTGTCTATAGTGGTCACCTTAGGCAACCCTGTTATCATCAGTGTGTTACATTCACCTGTCTATACAGACCACCCTGTCTATAGCGGTCACCTTAGGCAACCCTGTTATCAGCAGTGTGATACATCCACCTGTCTATACAGACCACCCTGTCTATAGCGACCACTCTAGACAACCCTGTTATCAGCTGTGTGATACATCCACCTGTCTATACAGACCACCCTGTCAATAGCGACCACCCAAGACAACGTTTTTAAAATATATTCGCACTCGGGTAAACCCCGGGCGTTGCCCGGGCCTTTCGTCTAGTAAGGTATATTTGAATAGCGTTTAACAATCCAAAATATATAGCTTATGTCTATAACAATATTATATATATGTTATAATACATTTGAGATGGAGAATTAGCTAATTTTTGAATACAAGAGTATTCCGCCAATAGTATTGCCATCGTGAAAATTCTTGAAAGTATAATAAATAAACTTTAATCACAATTCACTCTAATTGTGCTGTGAGTATGATTTAATAAATACCTGTCTTGAGGCGTCAAGAATAAATTAAATAGAATATTACGATGCACTAGCGCGCCATCTGTTATCAAATTACAAAGAGTCAAACCCATTCGAAGAGTCAAGCATCAGTATCACTATAAAAGGAAGTTCCAAAAATTCAATATAATAGCGGTATGGTAGATTAAACTGGCATAAACTGGGAGGGTTCACCACTGATGAGCCAGGCCCTCCCTTTAATTTTTCCAGTGCAGTAAGGGCAGTAGAAATTGTTTTATTTTAAAAGGAATATTACGCGTCTAAAATAGTTTCGTAATTTGAAAATAGAATATTACTTATTTACATATGTACAAAAAGATTTGAGTCGGTTAAAAGAAAACAACAAACATGAATTTATATAGGGAAAGCCGAGATATCTGGCGGTCGACTTTATAGAGTAGTTTGTTATAGAAAATATAATTCTAAATAAGAAAAGAATATTTGAAATTTATATATTTTATGGTGTAAATACAAATGAATTGAAGTGAAAACCTCAAAACTGTATCTTTAAGTGAATATATTGTCGCGAGGAAAAATAATTAACTAGGCCTTCGAATTACTTTAAATATTTATTTAATGAGTTATATGAAAGTTTTTAAATATAAAATAAGAGTTACATGAGCCAAATCAGCCGTTAGAGCAAGAGGGGAGAACTGAGATCTTTTCTCCTTTTCCGTGGCGCCACTGTTTACCCCGACCGGTAGGTCCAGTCCAGATAAGAGGGAATACCAGGAAACTCTCTTCTCCGGACAATATTTAAAAAAAACGGAGCTGTCCATGAAAGACATTCTTAATTTATATCAAATTCAAGTTATTTTAATTCCTAATAATGTAGAATTTCCCAGTATCAATCATCCGTTCAACGCGTGAGAGAGAAATTCACAAAAATATATATAAATATTCGATAAAAACATGCGTGGGTTGAGAAAATGTATTACGGCAAAGCCCACACACATAACTCAAAGTGTTTAATATCTTCAAAGCATTTAGAAACAGAAATTTATTTCACTAATATCTATTCTGATATACTTATCTTGCATATTAGAATCGTTCTTATAAACGCAAAATATTCAAAGTTATTTTGAATAAAAATATAGCAAACAAGGAAAACAAGACACTTTTCAAAACAAGACACTTTTCAAAACAAGACATTTTCCATAACAATAAGACCATGACCGAGCACAAATTCAGCAGAGGCTACAAATATCGGAAATAAAGTTCGCCTCCTAAATTATTCCCCTATTTATTCCCGGCAAGAAATTCCGCGGGAATTCCAAGTTGTTCAAATACAATAAATTGGAGGGGCAATATTTGGGTAGAATTAGGCCCGACTAATTAGATGCAATCCTCGTCGGGCGTTTAATTACTCATAATTGGTTAATTGTGGGGAATTATCGGGAGAATATGGCGCGTGCTAATTGTTTGCTGGATTAACATCTTGCAAACATTTGCCCAACACGCTCCGGCCTCCACTCGAGGCTAATGGATTAGTTAGAAAGATGCTAGGACTCCCAATGAATACATCTCTTTTTCATACGTAAACTGTATTGTGTACTCATTTTCATTTATAGAAATGCATATATAGATGAAATAAATATTTAGATTTGCCTCTATATGATCCTACAGAGTCCGTAATAACTCCCAGCCAAGGTATAATAAGGGTATGGTAAATTACAGAACACCAAACAAAAATGGTAAATAAAGGTTTGGAATTGATACACATATACGGAGAACGTGAGACTAAATCTTGCAAAAATGTTTACCGCCACATCTAAAATAGAATATATAATTGACGTTAGATTTCTAATATCCATGCGACCAACATTAGCAAAGATATTCATGTATTCAATTGGCAAATAATCTCAATAAAATTGTTTTATTACTTTGATTGCCGAGGGGAATATTTGTTTACATTGTCATTAAATCATGCACACAATACAACTCAAAAGGATGGTTCGATGATACCACTCTATTTTGAAAAATATATCATAAATAGAGGTTTCACATTTTAAAATAAATAAATTATAAATTGGTAAATTTTTGCCCTTTTATTCATCCTCAAAATATATGCCGGAATACACTTTTCACTGAATTCCAGTTACGAACTGAAAACACTTTAAAATGTGAACTATGCAAATTGTTTACTCGGCAGCAAAGTCCCCTACAAAATCTGGAAGATTAATAGAAATGAGGAAGTTATCGTTGTGAAAAATTTCTGATGGATTTGGGCTGGAATTGAAGACGATCTGTGAGCAATGATTCTTGTAAACATTATTTAACTTAATAGTTTCTGATTGGAATGTCAGGAATCTAGAAGAGAATGGGTTGGAACAGCAGAAGACAAAGAAAGAAGCAAGTATTAGTTGACAGGGAGGTTGGTGATTAACATAAGGTAGGCTTGAATCATAATCCGCAATTTACGTCGTTTGATTTCCATTCTCGCAAATAAGATTAAAAATTCAAAGAAATCCCAATATTGCCACGTGAAAAATTAGGGAAGACAAACTTCAGGATGACACAGCAATTTTTTTAAGGCAAGAACAAACTATGAATAATAAACAAAAGATAAGCAATGATGGAAGTTTACAGAGTAGTAAAATATAAAAATAATAAATACTTTGCTACAATATGCAATCAGACGCTTCGCTCACGGCATTACTAGTGTGAATAAAGTACTCCGATTGGAGCTCCCAATGCTCTTCTGTATCCTCAAGTCTTAAGTTGAATAATGAGCCTGAAACCTCTACCAGAACTATAATTTCAGAGATTTAATAAATACTCCAACAAGGTGTTGAGATATAAGCTCTGGCAGAGAAACATGGAACTCAGCTTGAGGACAAATGAAGACCAGACCATGGCGATCCATCGAGCAGTATAGAAATTTAATTAGAGTAATAGAGACTTTTATTTCAACCAGCGCGCAACCAGTTCCTGGGTAAAAACACCCGAGGCCAAATTAATCTCTCTAATGGAGCTACTTTTAACTTGGTTCATTTTACTGCGAGATCCTGGGACCGTATACTGTGGTCTGACTCTTCTAGCACTGTGCCCTGTTTACTGCCGCATCACCTAGCACGATGCCCTGTTTGCTGCCTCGTATAGCACGATGCCTTGTTTTCTGCATCACCTAGAACCGTGTCCTGTCTGACGCATCACCTAGCACCATGCCCTGTTTGCTGTCTCATCTAGCACGGTAGCCTGTTTTCTGCCTCATCTAGCACAGTGCCCCGTCTGCCGCATCACCTAGCACGGTGCCCTGTTTGCTGACTCATCTAGTACGGTAGCCTGTTTTCTGCCTCATCTAGCACAGTGCCCCGTCTGCCGCATCACCTAGCACGGTGCCCTGTTTGCTGACTCATCTAGTACGGTGGTTTATGGATTGATTGACCTGGCAAGAAGGTCTGTGGAATACTCAGCATATCACGGAGATCTATGTATTGACTTTCCTAGTACGATAGCCTGTCTACAGCATCACCAAGCACTGCTCTGTGGACTGATTCACCTAGAACCATTTAACCTGTCTATTAAAAAAAAACTCTCAAGTGGTCAGGAAGCATATTGAATATTGCTCACAAAGTATGAAAGTAAATATAGAAAAGGGGTCCATTACTCAACACCCCGACCATACAGAAGTTTTTAGATCCTCTTTAAACAGCTTACAATGCAAGTCGGTACATGGGCTGGCTGACCAGCGCTTCCAGAATCGCGAAGAAGTTGAAAATTGGCTTGAGGAATGGATTGTCTCGTAACCAAACCTTTTATTTATGTTGACATCCATAAACTAACTAAATAATGGAAGAATGTTGTATCTAACAATGGAAATAATGTCTAGTATATATATTTTTTCAATTTCAATAGCTTTTATAACCGGAAAAAAAACACTGAGTCCTACTCTCCCACCCACTAAACAATAATTTTTCCGCTTAATGATCATATTATGGATTTTAGAGATTTACAAGTTGAAGCCAAGTAGCCTTTATTTTGGCATATTTAAAAGGCAGCTTTTCTAAATTTACATATCCCCATATGACTTTTCCCAGAGTGTTTGCATGAAATAGGTTTATTCCTTGTATTTGTGGGGTGGTTGCGTGCGTGTTGGTGTGGCTTGTGGAAAGGCCGCTGATAAAATTATAATTATTTTTGATAAAATTAATTTATTTATTAAAAGCCAGAAATATATAAAGAGAAAAGAAGTAACGGCCGTTGGAAGCAAGCCTTGTTGCTGACGACGCGCGTAGCCATAAAGTCCGCGCATGCGTAGTCAGGTCGCCACACTACCGCCCGTATGTATAGTGAAGCTTTGTCCCAGTTCGCGCTCGCTGAAGCAAAGTGTGGTCGCCACATATTCTACCTATTTTTATTTCCTTCCATTTTACTACGAGTTTATTATCTTCACCATATTCTAATCATGAAATAATTTTGTATTCATAGCTCCAGTCTTCATAGGTAAAGCCATCTCACATGCTTTTTGAAAGGTTGAACACTCTTTACCAATTTTAATTAAATCAATAAAGGGCCTGGTTTCTTTTCATAATTCTTTTATTTTTCGAGCTTTCGGGTTGACATGCCCTTCAACACGGAAAACACCAGAAGTACCACTTCTATATATATATATCTTCTATATATATAAAAATCAATGTTTGTATGTTTGTTTGTTTGTATGTCCGATATACAAATTCGCAGTATTTCACTAAATCAAACCAAAATTTCCATACATAGGTAAGAAAATACGGGGAAGACGATAGGCTATTTTAAAATATATATAAATCAATTATTAAAACTATATATTCAAATTATTATACTTAGCTCACGAACAGCGCCCTCTATCAAAGATTAGATTAAATTATGCTGATGCAAACAAATAGATAATGCTAATAACAAACAATTATTTTAAAAAATCTTATCTAAATATATATCACTCGGGTAGATATGCACACGGGTCAATCCCGGGTCACCCGTCTAGTATACTAGCCGAATGACCCGGGCAACGCCCGTGTTTTACCCGACTGTAGATGTTACAACGGTGATCCTTAGGTCGCTGGTTCAAATCCGGCTCGAGGGAGCCGGCGAGCACGTGACCTCCCTGTGCGCGCGCATCCGTGACAGAGGCCGATGAGGAAAGACGATCGTGACTATATATAGGGATTATATAATCTAAAAACTCAGATATTTCTATATTTTAATAAATATATATTTTATTTTTATTTATTGATAATTTTACTTTTGTTATCATCGTTTTAGAACGACTTTCAGTTTTGTTGCAAATATGCGTAGTTAACATATCTATCCTTTTAAATCACTAATATAGGATTAACTTTATAAATTCTATATAATGTGAAAATAACTAATGTGAAATATTTCCTCAAGTAATTGAAAATAAAAGCTACTTGACGATGAATAATTATCTTTTTCTTATCACGACTGCACCTCAACCCTTTATCTTATCGATCCTTTGTCTTATCAACCCTTTATTTATTTATTTATTTCCTCTCAAATTTACAGTGTACCATTCGAGCATAAAGCTCACGAGTCACTTTGTCGTGGATTGTTAGGCATCAAGAATTTCTAAAAAATGGCCTTCAGAACTGACTGGAAGGTCACAGTTCAGGTAACCCTTTATCTAACAACAAACAAAATTATTCATAATATATATATATTCGATATATACACAGTAGTATAGGTATATATCGAAGAGCTTGTTGAATCATTCACAATAAAACTCTTGCAGTCATTTATCAATCAAAAGTATTAAAAATCATAATTATAGAATAACACAATGAACACCCATAAATAATTTTGGTCAAAATATATAAATTAGATTATCTTTCTAGTGTATAGTTTGCATAAATATTGGATTATTTGTAAGTTGTTTCTTGTTTCCCTAACTGCAAATAGGTTGGTAATAGCCAAATAAGTATTTATAAATATTATTTCTGAAAGCTAATATCCATCCATATCACATGGATAGTGAACTTTATGACCATAAAAGATCCACAGAGGGGAAGTATAAGATTGTCTGAAAAGTTCGTCTTTTTTCTTAAAATGCTGTTTTTCTTAATACTTGGCGAATAATATTATTACGGCGAATACATTTAATAATATACATTAATATGTATTAATAAGACACACATTAATATGTTATAATACCTTGATAAAGGTTGGCGTTCATCCAACTGAAATATTGGTAAAATAAATGATATTTTGATCCAATATATGCCTTTTTTAATTGAAGACATTAATAAATAATACATAATACAATTACTTTATACATAATACAAATACATTATACATAATTGAGAATAATATTATGGCGAATAATATTGGTATTTCAATTTTTTTTCTAGTTTTTTACGAACTTTTTGGGACAACCTTGTAATAAAAATTAAATCAAGGAATGTCTCCAAAACTGTGAAATATTCAGAAGCGAAGAAATATGGCCCTGAGAGAAGGGACGTAAAGGTTTTCCAGCAAATATTTTTTTACCGAGGTAATTTCATTCTCAACTCTCTATTGAGCTCGAAAGAGGTCATGAATAATTTATTTTGAAATCCCCTATTTTCTACCTTTGGAGTAAATAATGAAAAGATATTGTGAGTGTTTATATATACACTATATATATTTATAGTTTGCGCTGCGCTGGGGGGAAAAAGTTACTTTGTATAAAGGAATTATATTATTTATATATATATAACTCACTTTCTCTCTTCCCCATATATTCAATATAAATCATATGAATGTATTATACAGTAGAACCTCCATGAGAGGACACTCCCGCTAGAGGACATCTTGCTACAAAGGACAGTTTTCATTTGCAAAATGATCATTTTCACTATTCAGCAACTCTCCTGTAAGAAGACACTTCTCCCTAATGGACATTTTGTCTCTGCAATTAGGTGTCCTTCACAGGGAGGTTCTACTGTATCACACAAATATATGATATAATTGACTTATATATCATGCTTAATTTGTCTAGATGCTTTACCTTTCTATCAAAATGACTTTTTTCGATGAAGATTTTGCACAAAATTGTATTTAAAAAGCATACCGATGCTATCAGCGGCAGATTTGCATCAATCTATAATTACAAGCCTTCTACTTGGTCCTAGTGCAGTCGTCTCATAGACCTAAATAGCCTGTCAGAGACCTTTATCCAATATAATAACGTTTGAACCGGTATAAAGGGACTGTCAACAAGGTTGGTCTTTTAAGTGAAGCTTTTAGTGAAGTAGCTTATAAAATAATATTTAAATATGAGTATGTTTGAAGTTTATATGTTAATTTTGTAATTATTCCTTTATTTTAATTCATAGAAGTATTTTGGCAGACATATTCAAATTTTTATCATCATCAGTTTTTTTTATTGTTATTGTTTTGGTTTTTCATTGTTAATTATCAAATCATTTGCAATGGTAGTTTCTTTTTTGTTTTCTTGTGTTCCCTTTTAAGCAATAAAATATGTAGAACTAAGGTGTAATATTCAATTCAAGCATATGGAACCAAAATCGATTCATTTTTGAAACAAAGAAAAATCATAAGCTTATACAACTTTCAAATTTTCATACAGAGTATTTATCTTGAATAATATTAAACAGGCCTCCAGGGAAAAGTATATTTTCAAAATATTTTTATTCTCTAGCTTTCGAGCACGGACACCCTTCTACAGGAGAAAACTTGGTATAATAATTCGCCAACAGAACACGAGCCATAAACAATCGGATACCACTTTACATAACCCTATAAAAATTCTGTAGATATAACTTTTTATCTAATTGCTAGCCAAAGTTCGTCTGGTAATTACCTTTTTTGACTGAATAATATGTTTATAACAAGGGGGGTATATTTTATTATAATTACAAGGTTGTCCCAAAAGTTCATAAACACTTACAAAAAATTGAAATACCAATATTATTCGCCGTTATGTATAATATCTTTGTATTATATATAAGGTAATCGTATTATGTATTACTATGTAATATAAGGTTGTCCCAAAAGTTCGTGTTTTTCTTAAAACGTTTTTTTATTACTTGTTGAATAATATTGTACCAAAGCTGACTTCATAGTGAAATTGCTGGCTCGGCAACCCTGGAGCTGACGTCACTGCCTGTGGAGGTAACGCTTGCAAGTCCGCGTAGCCACGAGACTTGATTCCTTTCTCTTCTCTCGTTGTTTACTATTTAATCTTTAGATATTTCCTTATTTCTCTTTAGATAGAATAATAAAAACTATCTTTTTGTTTGTTGAGTTGGTCAACTGACTGGCTAATTATTTCCAACACTACAATATTATTACGGCGAATACATAATAAAATTACTTTATACATAATACAAAAACATTATACATAACGGAGAATAATATTATTACGGCGAATACATAATACAGTTACTTTATACATAATACAAAGACATTATACATAACGGCGAATAATATTGGTATTTCAATTTTTTGCAAGTGTTTACGAACTTTTAGGACAACCTCGTAATATTATTCGCCAACTAATAATAAAAACAAAGTTATAAGAAAAACACGAACTTTTGGGACATCCTGATAATAATAGTGATGAGAGATATTAGAATAAATCAAAATTCTAAATTATTTTAAAGGCGTAAGATTCTTTTTGAAAATAAACAATTTATACTGCCCTTACTGCAATGGAAACATTAATGGGAAGACCTGGCTCATCAGTGGTGAACCCACCCAGCGGTTTCGCCAGTTTAATATACCATACCGCTGTTATATTGCATTTTTGGAACTTCCTTTTATAGTGATATTGTTGTTAGACTATTGGAATGGGTATTTTAGAACAACTATGGACATGAGCTTTGAGCCAGGCCCTCCCATTAATTTTTCCATTGCAGTAAGGGCAGTATAAATTGTTTATTTTCAAAAAGAATCTTACGCCTTTAAAATAATTTAGAATTTTGATAACAGATGGCGCGCTAGTGCATCATATTAGAATAAATAATGATTATGGTTATTATTATATTTTCTACAACAAAATACATAAATGAGTTCGTTATCGGGATATTTCAAAACTGTTTTGAATAGTTAATTTGTTAAAGTCTTTTATCTTCTTGTTCCAAATACAAACATGTCAAATGACATGTGGAGCCAATACATTCACATTTATTCTATGTAGAATCGAATGACAATTTTTTTGACAATTAAAACAGACTTTATTGACGATCTAGTCAATAATTACACTCAATCAAGAGTTAATGGGAAAATTTACAGATTGGGGGGGGGGGGGGGAGCATTTCGCTGAGTATGCGTAGGCCTTCACGCACAAAGGGATCTGAGTTCCGAGCGCACTCAGATGCAGCGCTGATGATCTCGGCAAGAGTGGTTCTCTTCTGAGTGGAGAGGCGCCTGAGGAGAGGTTTCCTATCCACGGGGAAAATAATCGCGTAGAATCGAATGACCTAAATGAATATTTGAAAACAAATGTAGTGTTATGATAAAGGTTAATTAAATCATACTATAAATAATTTTTCAAAAATAATTATAATTGTATAATAATAATGATTAATATATTTGTTCAATTTCTTTTTATTTAAAAAAAATGGGGGGCAAGCTTTTACACGGTCACACTTCATCAGGCCACTGGCACCGCAAAAAGACGTTGTTGTTGTTGTTGTCGTATCCAAAGAAGAGCCTCAGATGTCTCCATACATCTCTATCACAGCAGCAGCAATGTCCACTATCTTGGGTGTGTATACTGTATTGTTGTTGTTGTCGTGTCCAATGAAGAGCCTCAGATGTCTCCATGCATCTCTATCACAGCAGTCGTTCTCTATCTTGGGTGTGTATACTTTATTGTTGTTGTTGTCGTGTCCAATGAAGAGCCTTAGATGTCTCCATACATCTCTATCACAGCAGCAGCAATGTCCACTATCTTGGGTGTGTAAAGCTGCTGCTCTGGGTCTATGTCAATTGCTCTTCATTGGAAAATAGGTGCCGTTGCAACGTTAGTCACCTTGGACCAGAATTTGGTCAAATATTCCAAGGATCCAGGGGGTACTGGTGTGTTCGGACTTGCCTCTTCCCCCTCCCCCCGCAAAAAGACGTGAAACACTCATATAATAGAGATTCATTTTTAATTTGGTTTTGAATGTTTCTTTGAATATCTATTATACATGTGTTTCACCATTTTGCGGAGTCATTGAGCTGATGAAGCGTCCCGCGTGAAAGCTTGCCTCCCATTTTTTCACAAAGAGAAACTCTACAAATATGTTAATCATTATTTTTATTTAAAGGTTGATTATAATAGAATTAAAACTATTTTGTGTGTTGATTAGTAGTAGTTAGTGATAATAGTGTATTAAATCTATTCTAACCATTATACTCTCTCTGAAATTATACAGTTCGGTATTGGGCTAACTGGAAAATAAATGAAACATTACAATAGTAGAATAAAACATACCTATATGCAGATTTGTCTTTATTCAAGCAATTCCTATTTTGAACATTATCGTTTTTATGCAGTGCATGGGCCTAATTGAATCCGTTTGACAGCTAGATGCACGAAATTTCCATCTAAATGTATGAATGTTACTTCAGCCAAATGGATTATAACAGACCTATCATCCAGATAATTATATTAAATACCACATTACTGAATCCGTATTTCAGGAATATATTTTCTATTTGAACTGGCTCTTTTCTTCCATTAACTCGACATAAATAATTCATAATAAATAATGTCACATTTTCTCTATATTGGATTGAATTTTTGAAATTTTAAGTGACATTTCAGACAATTAATTCATAAATATAATATATATTGGTAAAAAGGGCGCAAAATCTTATCATAAAGTCAATTTACATTAATCTTTATCAGATTGTTGCATAACGTATTGATAAAAGAATGCACCAATACCAGCTTTGTAATCAAAATGATTATCAAATTTCGACTACCTATATTGTAAGATTATAAACTCAAAAGCAGCTTCTTCTATAGAACATGTTTATTTTTCTAGATTTCGAACGACATCGTTCTTCAACGGGCGTGATCAGAACCAAAAAATGAATCTATTGTAAATATTTTGTAAGTCTTTGCGGAGTCAGTGGCCTGATAAAATGTAACCGTGTATAAGCTTGCCTCCCATTTTTTTAAATAAAAAGAAAAATACAATATAATATAATGCAGCCCATGATTGCAAAACGACATTTGAAAAACTATCCCGCATGTGTTTCTTTTCAGCGAATATTCAAAATTTATCTCAAGGGGAGAAACAACGATTATTCCTAACCTTTTGGATGAGGTATGAAAGGGTGTTTTGTGAATAGTAATGATAAACGGAAAAATTAAAAGTGTCCAGGGATGAGAACTGGACACATTTATTTTTCCGTTTATCATTACTCTTCACAATTCACCCTTTCATACCTCATCCAAAAGGTTAGGAATAATCGTTGTTTCTCCTCCTTGAGATAAAATTTGAATATTCGCTGAAAAGAAACACATGCGGGATAGTATTTCAAATGTCGTTTTGCAAAAAGATAATTGCTTTGGCGTGAAGGTTCACGCCCGTATAGGAACGATGTCGTTCGAAAGAGAGCTAAATAAACGTGTTCTATAGAAGAAGCTTCTTTTGAGTTTATGATCTTACAATATAATCAAAATGATCTCGAGATTCCATCAGTTGAGAGGTGGTTTCGTTTACTTGGTATTCAACGAGATAAAATAAATGGGAAATGATATCAAGAAAGATTTTGATGCCTATATAGCATTTCAGTTTACATAGCGTACTGTTAATTCCCACGTTGAATGCTTCAATTTGATCTTAGCCAGAATACCGAGAAGCAAACAATGGAACAATGGAGAACTAAGCTGAACGAGCTCTTCTGAGCAATTAAATTAAAATCAATTAGATTAATCTGGTTTGGTTTTTATATCCGGTAATTGCGATTAATTAATAAAGAATAAATGGAAGGCACTCGCAGCTTTCAAAAGAAAATTGATTTTTTGTAAGGACATTTGCGCAAATTAAATTAGATTTAAATATAATTGCCCTTCTAACATTCAGAGAAAATTAATAAAATGTTTCAGTAGAGGGAGAGGGGGAACACGGAGGAGAGGGGGATACAAAAGGATTGCGCTGCTCTGAATAATTTGTAGGAATGGGGATAGCAGTAGAATGTGAGGCAGACTTGGGAAGCATAAAATAAGTTTTCTCTTGCTGCTACCTTCTAGACCTTGTCTAGTAGCGGCTTCAGTTAGCCACTGTCAGTGTCTCGTTTCCACTTCATATAAGAGCTACCACAGGTCGCATAATTCTACTTAAGGTCTATTTTCCCTCTTTTTTTACCTTCATAAATATCGGTCGAGTGATAAAGAATTGTTGCCTAAGAATTGTAACAAATAAATTTACAGGCAATGTGTTTCTTTCCAATAATATCATCAAATATTATCTCTACAGATCTTACTGCAATGATATAAGTTATTGAATGAGAGGGCTTGGCTCATCAGTAGTGAACCCTCTCAGCGGTTTCACCAAATTAATCTCTAGACCGCTCTACTATTGGATTGGATTGGTTTGGGATATATCCTAATAGGCTTATGACCATAGGTTAACTAAACACCACTAAGTTGCTTTCCATAGTATATTTAAGACATTTTCCAAACCAATACAATAGTTGAGCGGTATAGAGATTAAGTTGGCTAAACCGTAGAGAGGGTTCACTACTGATGAGCCAAACCCTCTCATTCAATAAACTTTATCATTGCATTAAGGTCTGTAGAGAAAATATCTGATGATATTATTGAGAAGAAACACATTACCAGTAGATTTATTTGTTACAAATTTTATCGATAGATGGCAATTGAATTTATAAACATTTATATATCCCTCAATATAAATAGATATAGTCGAACACTTTGTATTAAAACATTTCTCAAAATACATTTTAAAGTCATTAATCAACAACAACAAAATCTATATAGGCCTATCATAGGAATCAAAGAGTAAAAAAAGCATGCAAGTATAATAAAAAAGAAAGGAACAAGATATTATCCATACAGTTCTTGGAGTCGAGACACAGCCAAGACTTCTTCTATAATTCCCTTTCGTTTTGAACTTGTATTACAAATGGGCAAAAACTCTCGTATGTCCACGAAGGGTAGAATTGCTTTGAAATCTCAGACTTGATTCGTTCAATATGAGGCAACATTTTTCATTTTTCCTTCTGAAGCCGGGAGCAATAAGGAACAGTATGGTTTATACTATCTTGAATATCATCTTAACGAATTTCATATTTTTAGCAACAGTCCCTCTTCCAATATTATAAGTGGCTTTCAGGAAAATTCAATCAGAGTTTCCTCTGTTTCCAGAGTATCCTTTGATGCCAGAGTATCCTTTGTTGCAAAAGTATAATTTGTTTCCAGAGTATCCTTTGTTGCAAAGGTATAACTTGTTTCCAAAGTATCCTTTGTTGTCAGAGTATTCTTTGTTGCCAGATTATCCTTTGTTACCAGAGTATACTCTTTTGCCAGAGTATTATTTGTTACCAGAGTATCCTTTGTTGCCAGATTATCCTTTGTTGCAAAAGTACCCTTTGTTGTCAGAGTATACTCTTTTTTGCCAGATTATCCTTTGTTGCAAAAGTACCCTTTGTTGTCAGAGTATACTCTTTTTTGCAGAGTATGCTTTGTTACCAGAGTATACTTTGTTGCCAGAGTATCCTTTGTTGCCAGTGTATCCTTTGTTGCCAGTGTATCCTTTGTTGTCAGAGTATCCTTTGTTTCAAGAGTATCCTTTCTTGTTAGAGTATACTCTATTGCCAGAGTATCCTCTTTTGCCATAGTATCCTCTTTTACCATAGTATCCTTTGTGCCCAAAATATCCTTTGTTGCCAAAATATCCTTTGATGCCAGAGTGTCCTCTGTTGCCAGAGTATCCCTTGTTCCCAGAAAGCATCCTTTTCAATTTGAAATAGATTATTCGAAAGCAAAAATCCTGCAGTCTAAAATGAGTGCTTTAAGTGTTTAGAATGACTATAGTAAAATAAGAATACGTTATTTTAACTCTATATTTCTAAATATATTATTTTATTGATACTATATTGTGTGTGTGTTATGCTAGGGAATGTTTTGCAAAGAAGAATAATCCTCGAAATTCATCAGGAAGGAAAACCTTCTAGAGTCCAAAATATATCTCAGAAAAAAGATTGATGAAAGCCCATCCCTGCTCTGTTCTTAGTAGGAGTTTTTTAAATGTTAGAAAAATACGAAATTTTAGAGTAATTTCAATTTTTAAAATACAGGGTCAATATTTGAGAGTTAAATTGACCACAGCAACCTGGAGAAAGATTGATATTGAAGCTTCTTCATCGCATCGTTCATATAGGGTTATATACGGTTAAAATATAGAATAAATGTGAATGATTAAGATTAAATAAGGATAAATATATGAATAAATATATTTTTTGTCCATATTTTGTCCATAATATAAATATATATATCAAATATATTCTCCCCATTGAATATAAGCAAAAATGTTTTTAAAACTTAATTCTACTGACGTTATGTGGCGCTGAATTTGTTATTGACACACATTAAATATGTTATAATACATTGAAAAAGGTTGGCGTTCAGCCAACTGAAATATTGGTAAAATAGACGATATTTTGATCTAATATGTGCCTTTTAAATTAAAGAATAATTAGATGTAAATATATAAAATAATTGATAAATATACATAAATATGTGAGTAACAGTTACCTAGAAATTATTTAAAAAAGAAAGAATAAATAAAATTGAGGTAAAGGGTTTCTTTTAATTATTGATTTTCACAAGCTTTCGATCAAGATTTCTGCTCTTCAACGGGCATATACTTCTATGTACAATATCAACATTACTATACATTATTACAGTACAAAGTTCATCTTGATATTGTACATAGAAGTATATGTCCGTTGAAGTGCAGAAATTTTGCTCGAAAGCTTGCGAAAATCAAAATTAAAAGAAAACCTTTACCTTAATATTATTTATTCTTTATTTTTCGAATACATATATATATATAATATATACAATGTCGTCATTGGTGGCGCCCACCGCGGGTAAGACTCCACCACAGATGTATTGCGAGAGTTCTTTGCCACAAAGTGGGAACCTGGAGAGAGAAAGATTCTCTGTATCTCGCTCTCAATAAGAATCCAGGTGAAATCAACAACCAACAATTAACTGGTGCAGATGAGAATCGAGAGCTCCATTTATCCACTCCTTCCATCTTTCCTGTTTTTCTACTACACAGAGAATTTTGTTTGTATTAAACAGCAAATAAACGTTTTGATAATTAAAATATTTATGTTTCAAACAATCTCTGAATATTTCTCAACAATTCAATAATAAATCGAAAAAAAACTGATATTTAGTTTATTATTTGTAATTTTCTAATTTATTTTCTGCTTCATAGTGAAATGTTAATTTGTAGCGGGATTAAAATTATTTTCAGATACGTATTGATTTTCTTGTACTTTCATTACCTAATTTATTTCAATCTACGTGATTCATACCTGGACGCCCACCGACACACTTCGTGGACCAATTAAAGGAACTCACTGGCTTAACGGTCACCGAGATGGTACATAGAGCTGAAGACAGAGATGGCTGGTGTCGTGTTTGGGATGTAATATGTACAGTGGGGCACATCGTTCGATCGCGAATAAAGTTAGTTACATAACGTGATTAATACACAAGTAGTTGGGTATTCACATTTGAATATAAGAGCTGAATCTCTATCTTACGATGCACTAGCGCGCCATCTGTTATCAAATTACAAAACTATTTTAGACGCGTAATATTCTTTTTAAAATAAAACAATATCTACTGCCCTTACTGCAATGAAAAAATTAAAGGGAGGGCCTGGCTCATCAGTGGTGTGGTGGATTAAACTGGCGAAACCGCTGGGAGGGTTCACCACTGATGAGCCAGGCCCTCCCTTTAATTTTTCCATTGCAGTAAGAGCAGTAGATATTGTTTTATTTTAAAAAGAATATTACGCGTCTAAAATAGTTTTGTAAATCTCTATCTCTATAGGAGAAATTAGTAAAACCCATCATATATACGTTTATCTTATGTTTAGTGCCTTATAAGACAATAACGCGCCGTCTATACAGGGTGTACCAGGTAAACTGGGAATTTCAACAATGGTATTTTAACTGAAATTTTTTGCAAGTAAAAATTAAAATATCCGAATGAAATTTGACACGGTAGTATATAAAAGGATATAGTTTTTATTTATTCAATGTAGTTTCCATTATTTGCTACAACAGTCTCGAGGCGAGTGCGGAATGAAGCACAGGCCTTGGCGACGATGACCTTGTCCATTTGGGTCATCACCGTGTGAACTGCTTTCTTGACAGACTGGATGGTGGTATGAGGAGCTTTGTTGACATCTCTCTCAACAACGCCCCATACATAGTAGTCGAGGGGATTGCAATCTGGAGAATTAGGGGGCCAAATATCAGGACCCCAGTGACTAGAGACGTTAAGTGTCAGCCACGATTGTGTCTTTTTTGCCTTATGGGCTGGAGCTGAGTCCTGTTGGAAGACATACTTCCTTCCTGCGGCCACCATGTCCATCCAAGGCTTCACAACGGTCTCCAGAACATTGATGTAGGTGTCAGCGTTCATCCTAAGGCCCTTCTCAAAGAAATGGGGAGGCATGACATCACCTTCACTGCTGATAACGCCAAGGACCATTACGGAGGCAGGAAATTTCGTGTGCATCACGACAGGTATCTCTGAGGGGTCTTTACAGATCCAGCGATCATTCCTGGGATTTACCTTTTGGTCCACGTCAAAGTTCTTTTCGTCAGAGAAGAACCTTAGCATGCCAAAAGAGTCGTGTTTCAGGTTGTTGAGGAGGGCAGCAGCCTTTCCTTTTCTGTTATTCTTCATATTCTCAGTCAGCAACTGACCTTTCCGAAGGGCATAAGACTTGAGACCAAGGTCCTCATGGATAGTTCTGACAATTGTCATAGAGCCAACGTCCATTTCCTTGGCTATGGCCCTCATGCTCTTCCCAGGGTTTCCATCAATCTTCTCCTTGACATTTTTGACAAATTCTTCGCCTCTTACCCTGTCCGATCGACGCGAGTGCTTTTCCCTTGTAGCTACCCCCTCTTTGTTACTGTCGGCCTCATCAAACTGCTTCTTGACACGATAAATAGTGGTTTTGGGCAACTTAAGAAAATCCACTATCTCTTTGGGGCTCCTTCCGGCGCGCAGAGCAACGATGATGGCAGCTCGATTTTCAAATTCTCGGTTACTCTTCATCACTACACTGCGCACACATGTACTGTTTCATTTTACATGAATATGGCTACGTAATGAAAAAAAAAAACAAGTTTTTAATCTCAAGTAGTTTTTGTTTTATGGACTGTCAAAGTTAGTCCCAATTTACCTGGTACACCCTGTATATAAAAATGAAAGACTTAAAGAACGGATTTTTCTTTTACAGATAAAACAAACCTCCACTATCCACACTGCGATTGTAATTATTGGGAGATTTTGGCTCATCAGTGGTGAACCCTCCCAATGCGGTATTTGGGCTCTAAGAAGCGTTCTGGTGGATTAAATTGGAGAATATTTTGTGTGATGATTGTAACAACGCTGTTACAGAGTCACACAATATTTATTTATTCAGATTTGTTCTTATTACCTTTGAAGTTATAATATATAATACAAATGCCACCTTTTCAAAAAGGTTTTTTCAATTTTTAATAATTATTTGAAAACTCTTTTTGTTAATTTCCCTTATCAACTCATATATATAATGCTTCACAATCATATTTATTCAATATTTAAAGGCATAGACCTATCATAGGAATCAAAGAGTAAAATAGCAAGTATAATAAAAAAGAAAGGAACAAGAAATTATCCATACAGTTCCTGAGGTTGAGGCACAGCCTTCTTCTATAATTCCCTTTCGTTTTAAACTTGTATTAACAGCGAGAAAATAGTGTAGCTTCTCTGAGCAATAAGCCAAAACACCATTTTCGACAAGCTCGAGCCTACATGGCTTCGGGCAATAGGGAAGCTAAGTTATCTTAACAATAAAATAAATGACAATTCTATATATATAGTGTTATTACTGTGGTAGGAAAGTGAGTAGAGGAGCTATTTCACCCATCCCTCAGGTGAAGTGTAAACGTGGCTTCCCCACATCTCTCTTATGAAACTTGAAGTCATATAGACCTTTCATTACGCCCTAAATATCGACAGATACCAAACAAATTCATTGAATAAACCGATTCAGAAACACCGAATTGTTCCTTTGGAGAAACTGAACAAACTGCTCTTCACCTTATCTATGATTGTCCGAACTTTACAGAAGTGAGACATCGATTGTTCCCTGATCTAAATTATTTAACTCTCTTACATCAGCCACTTTGTCTATATAAATTTTATGAACTCTGTCGAATAATACATGTAAATTTGTAAATATTTAATTCTAAGTTCTAATTTGTTTTTGTTTTGTTTGTTTACTTTGTAATGGGCGCAAATATTTCGATATCGCGCCTGGTTATTTAATAAATAAAAAATAAAGATAAACTGTTATAGGTAAAATATAATTACTTGATTATAATTTAGAAACATTTTGTATTTTTTCACAAAAGTTTTTTCATAAAAATATTTTTTAAATATTGTCGAAAGATTGACTCATAATTTTATTTGACACACAAATTGTATAGACGTGAAAAGAAAAAAACCTAAGTAGTTTATTGAACTCCCCAGCAGAATAAATTCTAAACAAGTTATCGAGTTAGAAAAGTTATAAATGATTTTTTTCTTCTGAAAATTCAGAAATGATTTTTAATTAAAAGGCAGTGAGAGGGGTTGTAGAAATACATTGACGGTTTTAATTTAGGAAGTTCATGTTTCCCGGTAAGCCGAGTTATTTACTTTGGAAATATCGGGGCAAAAAGTAAATTAACTCCGAGTGCTAATCTCGCGGCATAATACACTTATCGACTTTAGACCGCCGGAATCCAATTCCCTCCCTTCCCAGCGTCACGTGACCCGCCCACTCGCCATAACCCCACCTGGACTGTCTCCATATGGCGCTACTCCATTGGACAATTCCACAGTATTCCTACACAACCGTAAACCCACTGATATTACCAGTTTATATGGCGTGGTCTCTCTATAGTTTCTCCTATTGTCTACCCTACAGAAGTATAACAAGTATAACCTTCCCCAAGACCTGTTAACTGCCTTAAAGGCGCCATGTTCTTTGTACAGAGTATGATACATATATATATATATATATCCTAAATACTTGAAACTTAAGAACAATGAAAAAATTTATAGAAACAAAAAAGTTAACTTTTTAGACCTAAATATAGACCTTACAAATAATGCTATTAAAATTTATAATAAAAAAAGTAATTATAATTTCAATATTATAAAATACTGTAATATGAATTCTAATATATCATTAAATTGCTGTAAAGGTATATATTTTGGTCAGTTTCTAAGATTTTATAGAATAAATAATATATTAGAAAATTTCATAGAAGATGTTAAAAATTTAAACATGGAATTTATTAAAAACAAATTTAGTATCAGACAAGTAAAATATTTCAACAGTATATCAATTATAAAATACTTTTAAAAAAATAAATGGAAGTATCCATTTATTAAATCAACTTTCTATAATTTCTCTCAATAATAACTAATACAAATTTATAATCTTTAACAATTAGTTAAACTTAAATTAAATAGCTGATTTGAAGATTTTTTCACAAGATTTTTAAAGTAATATTGTATAGAGTTCATTTTGTTTAATCTCCAATTTCTGGGGAGGAAAATGGAAATTAAATAAAAGTGAATTTTCACAATTATGGCTTTATTAAACTCTTATAATTTGCCTTTTTAAAGGAATATTGAAAGATGAATAAGTGTTGAATCAGTTATATTAATATAACTGGCTGTAAAGATTATAAAGTTTGGATTTCTTCCCTTAACTATCTTTTCTTTCTTCTTTGGATGTCTTGTTGTTCTAAAACTTCAGAATAAGCGGTCTAATTTTGTCCCCCCCCCCCACAACATGTGTCATCCAGAAATAGATGTTTACAGTTGAAGGCGTCGCGGACGAGGTAGGTTCACAGTTGAAATTTGTTAACACTTATATTTGTTATATCTGTTCATATAAATGTTTCACTGAAGTAACTTTATATTAACACATAAAATCCGGTTGAAAAGAGATATATGACATAATAGAGAAGGGATGAAATGTCGCTGGTCTTCTATTTGAGAATTCCCGGTCCAGCAGATCTCTTTTTCCAATAATTATTCCAATTAAATTTTTTTTTTGTATATGTCTGGTCTACCATTAGGGTTTCAAAACATAATAACCAAACTCATAACAAAAGTTAATTCATAGTATAGATATATTACTAAATACAACTATTTATATTCATATTTTAAAATAAAAAAATTTAAAAAATCATTTAAAAAAAAAAGGATAAAATATAAAATTATAAAAAAAAAATATATATATATACTAACAATCTTATCTACCTTCTTTACAAAACCTTTTGTTTTCTTATTATTAGTTTGCTTAAAAGTGCATGGTTCTGTCTTTCTCTCCTTTCTCTAACTACTAAAATTTATAATATTATATATATTCTCACTTCTATTATTCTATATATAGGTTAGAGTATGTCTAAATGACGTGTAAAAGCCGATGCAAAAGACGTTACGTTGTTAAATTTTATTGTTATTAATTATAAATATATAATTAACTAGATGATGTTTTAAAATTAAACGACTTTTTTTTTCTCTCTATCTATACTAAATAATAACAATATACAAATTTTATAAATTGAATTTAAATAATCAAAATAATGAAGATAATTTTAATACAAAACTTAAATATAAAACTATACAACTATTTATTGTTATATATATATATATATATTAATAGTAATTGTTTTTATATTTGGAAAATAGAGGAAAAGTAAACTATTAAGAACAACAGATTTTGAATTAATTTTGAGTCAGAACAGCAAGCTAATTCTGTATCAAATAGTATAGTTATGAAAAATTTTAAGATTAATAATTTTTTTTTATTTAATTTGAATGTGTGAGGTTTGTTTTTTATTTTTTTTTTTGTAATAAATAATTAGTTAGATTATATTTTTAAAAAAGAGAAAAAAAAAAGTAACACCAGCAAAGCATCGGCAGTTACGCGTCATAGGCTGGGTGAAAAAAGGAATAAGCGAAGAGAAAGTTTTAAAGAGAAGAGCAAAGACAGAACCATGATAATAATTTTCCAAATATAAAATAAAGCTAATTAGAGAGAGAGAAAAGTATTTTTTTGCTCTATTTTCTCTCTTGATGAGAGAAGTTAGATTTTTGTAATTTTTTTTTTTTTTTGTGGGAATTTTTTTTTTAATATATATAAGCTTATTTTAAAGACAATCTAGTGTAAAAGTGGAGGACACGATATAAGATAATATATTAAATTAGGAAGGATGAAAACCTTAAGGGTTAGACCAATTGAAAACCATAAAGGTTAGACCAGATGGAAAGAGGATGGTACTCAGGTGGGCCTCTTCAGATGAAGACCTGAGCAGCAGTTTCGCCCCTTACTCCATTACTGCCAAACCATACCTCTTCGACCAAATAGAAAGCAATTTTAGGTTGGAACGGAGATAGGGTAATAGCTGAACCTTAGATATACTACAAAAATCAACTAATGAGCTAATACATTGTCATCTTCTGCACTTTCAAACCTAACTCAAAACATGTTTTTTCAGTTCAGAAGTTAAATTGATTCGGTTCCCTGGACTTAATCAGATTGATACATACTTAACCCTTAGTGTTAAACTTTAAATCAAATTGTGTTTATTCTTTTTGGGTATAAGGACTGTAAGAGACTGATAAGAAATTAGTAATACAGTTGAATGATTATTATAATTATAGGAAAAATTGATCATATCCCAAGCCTTTAACAATGTGCGTCGACAGGGGAACAGGAAATCTAACATTAAAGAACATAGAAAAATAAACTTTGCCTGATGTTAGTAGGTTCAGATTATAGTCCAAATTGTGTTCATACACTCTAAATAATAGGACTGCAGGAAAATAATAAGATATTAGTAGTACGAGAGGATAAGGATTAATTGGAACTACAAGAAAGTATGATTAAATTCAAACAAGTTAAGAATGTGTGTCATACCATAAATGGAAAAATCAGCTTCATCAGACAAAGACATAAGTCCCTTGTCTGAAGATGGTGAAAATGCTTTCCCATAATAACTCACATCATCAATTTATTTGAACTGGTCCTAACGGAACCGTATATTCTATATATAGTCCTATCTATACTTTTTTTTTTTAATATAATATATGAGGACCATTACCTGTAATTTCTGCTAAATAAGGAAGTTTAGGAATTTAAGTTTTAATGCTTCATATCAATTAGATTGAATGTTCATTCTCTATACCCCCCTTTATAAAGATTGAATTTAAAATTTAATTTAAAATCTTATTTAAAATCTTAATTATTATTTGTTCTAAGTCCAATTAAAAGGGGTGAAGAAAAAAGAAACAAGGAAAACAAAAAAAATAGAAAAAAAAAGGAAAAAATAAATAAATAAAATAGGAAAGGAGAGAAAGATGAGGTGGAATAATGAAAGAAAATTTCTTTGAAAGTATTTATAATAGCTTATCAGTACACTTAATTAGTTTGATAGCATTCGTTATGAATGTTATGATTTCAAGAGTATTTATCTATAATTAAATTATTTATTATCTAGGTTAGCGGAATGTAGTTAGTGTTAGTAAATCAAGAAAGATGATGTGACTCTTGTTAGTTGCCTCATTGTCTACAAGTGAAAGTAGCATTTAGATTGAGCATTCCAGTTGAAGTCAGTATTGCTGTTAACATTATTATAATTAATTCAGTTACATGTATTGAATTACAGTTCATGTTATCAACTTAAAATTCAATATATGCATGTTACATATATTTTAAGTTGATAACATGAACTGTAATTCAATACATGTAACTGAATTATCTATAATAATGTTAACAGCAATACTGACTTCAACTGGAATGCTCAATCTAAATGCTACTTTCACTTGTAGACAATGAGGCAACTAACAAGAGTCACATCATCTTTCTTGATTTACTAACACTAACTACATTCCGCTAACCTAGATAATAAATAATTTAATTATAGATAAATACTCTTGAAATCATAACATTCATAACGAATGCTATCACATTAATTAAGTGTACTGATAAGCTATTATAAATACTTTCAAAGAAATTTTCTTTCATTATTCCACCTCATCTTTCTCTCCTTTCCTATTTTATTTATTTATTTTTTCCTTTTATTTTTTCTATTTTTTTTTTAATTTTCCTTGTTTCTTTTTTCTTCACCCCTTTTAATTGGACTTAGAACAAATAATAATTAAGATTTTAAATTAATAAAAAAAAATCCATCTACACTAATAGAAACTATTAAATTCAATATTCTGAAACACCAATACCATACCGATAAACCACAATTAGGATTATAGATTATAAACACAAGGTAACGGGACCGAGTGAATGAGTGATGTGTAGCATATCGGTAGCGACATTGTGGCCCTCTTCAGACTTGTCTGAAGATTGTAGCGACGCTGATGCCGAAACGTCGCACATTGCTTATTTGTTTGGATTTGTTCTTTTTACCTTTGCTTACCAATACCATACCTTTATTTCTGTGTTTTCTCTAATTCTTACTTTGTTTGATCCTTTAAATTTATACAATAACTTTAGAATATTTTATTTCTCTCCTTAGAGCATACATAACAATTTTAAAATACAATATAACGCGGCTGATGATTGTAAAACGAAAATTGAAATTATACCGCGAATGTTTCTTTTATAAAAATCGAAATTTATTTTCAAAGAGAAATAGCGACATTTCTAACTTTGAGGAATCATGTTTCACCTTTCCATACCTCATCCTCAAAGTTAGAAATGTCGCTATTTCTCTTTGAAAATAAATTTCGATTTTTATAAAAGAAACATTCGCGGTATAATTTCAATTTTGTTATACATAACAATTATCTATGCGTGTTCAATCTTTATAAAGGGGGGTATAGAGAATGAACATTCAATCTAATTGATATGAAGCATTAAAACTTAAATTCCTAAACTTCCTTATTTAGCAGAAATTACAGGTAATGGTCCTCATATATTATATTTAAAAAAAAAAGTATAGATAGGACTATATATAGAATATACGGTTCCGTTAGGACCAGTTCAAATAAATTGATGATGTGAGTTATTATGGGAAAGCATTTTCACCATCTTCAGACAAGGGACTTATGTCTTTGTCTGATGAAGCTGATTTTTCCATTTATGGTATGACACACATTCTTAACTTGTTTGAATTTAATCATACTTTCTTGTAGTTCCAATTAATCCTTATCCTCTCGTACTACTAATATCTTATTATTTTCCTGCAGTACTATTATTTAGAGTGTATGAACACAATTTGGACTATAATCTGAACCTACTAACATCAGGCAAAGTTTATTTTTCTATGTTCTTTAATGTTAGATTTCCTGTTCCCCTGTCGACGCACATTGTTAAAGGCTTGGGATATGATCAATTTTTCCTATAATTATAATAATCATTCAACTGTATTACTAATTTCTTATCAGTCTCTTACAGTCCTTATACCCAAAAAGAATAAACACAATTTGATTTAAAGTTTAACACTAAGGGTTAAGTATGTATCAATCTGATTAAGTCCAGGGAACCGAATCAATTTAACTTCTGAACTGAAAAAACATGTTTTGAGTTAGGTTTGAAAGTGCAGAAGATGACAATGTATTAGCTCATTAGTTGATTTTTGTAGTATATCTAAGGTTCAGCTATTACCCTATCTCCGTTCCAACCTAAAATTGCTTTCTATTTGGTCGAAGAGGTATGGTTTGGCAGTAATGGAGTAAGGGTGAAACTGCTGCTCAGGTCTTCATCTGAAGAGGCCCACCTGAGTACCATCCTCTTTCCATCTGGTCTAACCTTTATGGTTTTCAATTGGTCTAACCCTTAAGGTTTTCATCCTTCCTAATTTAATATATTATCTTATATCGTGTCCTCCACTTTTACACTAGATTGTCTTTAAAATAAGCTTATATATATTAAAAAAAAATTCCCACAAAAAAAAAAAAAATTACAAAAATCTAACTTCTCTCATCAAGAGAGAAAATAGAGCAAAAAAATACTTTTCTCTCTCTCTAATTAGCTTTATTTTATATTTGGAAAATTATTATCATGGTTCTGTCTTTGCTCTTCTCTTTAAAACTTTCTCTTCGCTTATTCCTTTTTTCACCCAGCCTATGACGCGTAACTGCCGATGCTTTGCTGGTGTTACTTTTTTTTTCTCTTTTTTAAAAATATAATCTAACTAATTATTTATTACAAAAAAAAAATAAAAAACAAACCTCACACATTCAAATTAAATTTAAAAAAATTATTAATCTTAAAATTTTTCATAACTATACTATATATATCTATATATATAAAAATGAATGTTTGTATGTTTGTTTGTCTTTGTCTGTATGATTCCTATACAAATTCGCAGTAGTTCACTAATTCAAACCAAAATTTCCATACATAGGTAAAAAATAACGGGGATGACGATAGGCTATTTTAAAATATATATAAATCATTTATTAAAACTATATATTCAAATTATTCAACTTAGCTCACGAGCAGCGCCCTCTAGAACACTCAGGCGGGCGATGGCGGCGCGCGACGATTGGCTGCCGGCGCAGCACGTGACTTCCCTGCCCCCTGCCCCCCCCCCCCCCCCCCCCCCCTCCCCCCGCCGAGTAATGAGATCTCCCGGCTGACGGCCGGTTTAGCTCACGAGCAGCGCCCTCTAGAACGCGTGACGATTTTGACGGGGCGGGGCGCTCCCAGTTGGACAGTTGCGCGGGGCAGAGTGACCTCGCGGGTGCCCTCCGGGAACTACGTCCATCTTCCATATGTAATATACATTTAATCGTGTAAACCCGGGCGTTGCCCGGGTCATTCGTCTACAAATTCGCAGTAGTTCACTAATTCAAACCAAAATTTCCATACATAGGTAAAAGAATACTGGGAAGACGATAGGCTACTTTAAAAATTTTGCTGTATCATGTTTGATTATCAGATACAAAATTATATCGGGAAAAATTCCAAAAAACAGAGGCCACAGGCGAAACGGGGTACATTTAATAAGGTAAAACCCGGGCGTTGCCCGGGTCATTCGGCTAGTATATATATATATATATGAAAAAAATAAAAGATAAGTGGGTCAGGTGGTGATATTATAAATAAAGAAGGCATCTCCTGCACATGCACATGTATCGTGGTCAAGAGATGCCTTCTTTATTTATACAAGGTATGTCCCATAAGTTCCCGGACTTGGTCCATAAAAAAATAAATAAATGAAATATGTAAATAAATTTGACTGTTTATTATAGAAAAAATATCTGGGAACACGGTGGTACCAATATCGAGGCGGTACATTAGCGCGCGCCAAGGTCATTCTAATTTATTTAAAGGTCACACCTAGCGCTGCGGCGATTTTACGATGGAACAAAAATTGAAGCAGAGGATTTGCATAGAAATTTGTGTGAAACTTCAAATATCAGCAACCGAAACTTTTAAAATACCTAATAAAGCATTCCCCAATGACCCCCCAAAAAGAACAACTGTTTTTGAATGACATTCTAGATTTAAAGCTGGCAGAATTTCTATTGAAGATGATCCTCGGCAAGAACGCCCAAAATGTGCAAAAAATCACCGATTTGATAAAAGAAAATCCTCGAACCACTTTGCTGGAGCTAAAGCAAGACACAGGCATCTCTAAAACAACGATTGGAAGGAACGTAACCAAAGATTTGAAGCTCAAAAAGACTCCTGCAAAATTCATCTCAAGATTCCTCACTAATGAGCAAAAACTGTGTCGGCTTGCAACCTGTGAGAACTTGTTGGAAATGACAAGAACGGATCCGGAATGGAAAGACAAGATAATCACAGGCGACGAGACATGGGTCTATGACTATGACCCTGAAACCAAGCGTCAACATGCCGAGTGGAGAGGTCAGGGTGAGCCTAGACCAAAAAAATCCAGGATATTGAAATCCAGAAACAAGGTGTTGCTGGTCGCTTTTTTGGATAACAAGGGCATTGTTCATCACGAGTATCTTCCTGCAGGCCAAACGGTTATTAAGGAAATGTATTTGGACATTCTTCGCCATCTAAGGGAAGCGATTCGAAAAATAATGCCAGAAAAATGGCCTAATGGTGACTGGATCCTACACCATAACAATGCCCGCCCTCACACAGCGCACTTGGTGACGAGTTTTTTTTTTTTGGCTAAAAACGGGACAGAAATCCTACCTCAACCACCCTATTCCCCAAACATCGCACCAAATGACTTTTTCCTGTTCACCAAACTTAAAGCAGTTCTAAAAGGAAGACATTTTGACACAAGGGATGACATAATAGAAAAATCGCTGTTGGCATTGAAGAGCATTCCAAAAGAGCTCTATAAAAACTGTTTCGACAATTTGGGGAAACGATGGCGCTGGTGCGTTGAAGCAAGAGGGGGGATTACTTTAAAAAGTTTTAATAATTTCTTTTAAAAATATCTTACCTTTTTTTTTATGGACCCAGTCCGGGAACTTATGGAACACATCTTGTATATATATATTTTTTTCTTTTTTTTTTTTAATAGTGCAGACTGTGCACTTTGCATGTATTGACGAGATGTCAATAAAATTATTTTAATTGTCTTAACTGCCTTAAAGTGGCGGGGGTTGACCCTGGATAGGAGAGGTGAAGTATGTCTGTAGTTCTGAACTCCTGGTAGGGCAACCCAAGGCATGATGGCTGTCCCACTATGTCCAACTAAATGTGAACAGGCGAAGAGGCAAAGTCGCATTCCTACCTACAGGTGCCTCAAATATCCCATCAGCAAGAAACGCATCTAAATACTCCAATGCAATACTGCTTCTGCTCCTCAAGTATAACAAGATGCGAATGCTTCTTTTCACATATAAATCAAAATTCTACTGTCCTTACTGCGATGAACAAATATATTGGGAGGGCTTGGCTCATCAATGGTGAATCGTCTCAGCGGCTTCACCAATTTAATCTACCAGACGGCTTCTTTAGAGCTCTAATACTGTATTGGATCATTCTGCTTATATATGCTATACTGAAAAGGGTGGAACCTTAGAAATGGTATTTAAGTTAACTATGGACATATGCTTATAGGAGAGTAGAATTACATATAAATATTTAAAAATAAAAAGGCATATCCTGACCAGGAGCACATGTGCTTTTCAGATGGCAGAGCGCAATCTGGTGGAACAGAAATCAACTAAACATTTATTTACCTTATTACCTGATATTTGGCCAACCCAATTTCTTGATAAATCAAGAAAATCCATCCACGAACGCGTTTTGCGCTTTTGGCGCTCGTCAGCGTGGAGTATTTTTAATATAAACACCTGACCTTTTTATTTATTTTTTATTTTTTTCTATTATTTTTTCACATATAAATATTTGCATCGAGTAATGTTCTTCCGCAAACAATAAGGACAAGTTAGACATAGAAGGGGAGAGGTTTCCTACCACGCAGAGACTATACCGGGCTATATATGGTTGGTGAGATCGTTTATCAAGATAAAACAATGTGAGTCATAGAGAAAAATCAACAAGAAATGTATAACACAGCTTTATTATCGTAAAGTAAAACATCCAATGATCCTCCTATCTAGCCATCATGGAGTTTCACACTACCGTGCTAGACATGCTGGACGTAGATATTTCACATATACAGTTAAACCTGTCTATAGCGCCCCCTCTAAATAGCGCCTTCCTGTCTATAGCGCCAGATTTTAAACATTAAAATGTAAACATTTTACATTAAAAGTGACCTGTCTATAGCACCCCCTCTCTATAGTACCCTATTTTGATGAGTTTCAAGAAGGGACGTTATAGACAGGTTTAACTGTATAAACTCTTTCATTATAGAATTGTCTTTCGAAAATGTTAGTGGCCGGAAGTATAAACCGTAGATTTCTGACAGCCATCAACCAGGATTGAATCCCGCATTGTACACCTTTTTTTCTATATTTAAAGAACCTGTTCATATTATTCATTGTAAATAACATAATATCGGTTTCTCTTTTTGAGATGTACTTAATAAAATTATTTTGGAACAGGAAGTAAGAGGGATTGTCTTTAATTTATAATGCGGAAGAGCGATTACTCGAAGCATATTATATATTTATAATTGTATGTAATTCTACTGTCCTCAAAGCTTATGTCCATAGTTCATCTAAAATACCCATTCCCAGAGTCTAGAAACAGGATCATTAAAAAAGGAAGTTCCAAAAATGCAATATAACAACGGTAGTGTAGATTAAACTGGCGAAACCCCTGGGAGGGTTCACCACTGATGAGCCAGGCCCTCCCTTTAATTTTTCCATTGCAGTAAGGACAGTAGAAATTGTTTAATTTCAAAAAGAATCTTACGCGTTTAAAATAGTTTCGAATTTATAATCTTACCGAAAGGATTATAATTTGGAGAAAAATACAGCCATATTAACCAATAGTTCATTTTAACTACCGACGTTTCAGTGCTCCCTGTTCCTCTCCCGAGGGGAGAATTTTTTCTCCGAATCAACTTGCAACCAACAAATGAGCTTAAAAACTATAATATTGAAGTGAAGAAATAGTACAAATGTGATATTGTACTGACATTCACTGCAGGATTTGTGGAAATATGATATCTGATGAAATCTCCCACTATATCATAGAATGCAAATATTTAGGTGAAGAAAGAGAAAAACTCTTAAAAACACCTTCTGGAGACTTAGCAACCCACTGAAGACGCTGAGAACTATTTCAGAAAATAAAATATAGCAATAGAACTCTATAATTTCTACAGATCAATTGTAAATAGATTCATACACAAAAGAGGTAGTGAGAAAAGTTTTAGATCAGATGTGTAAATAAATCCCTTTTCAAACAAAGACTCACGTGCACATGGGGAAAGGGAGAGGAATTGCTGTATTGTTTTTTTTTTTTTTTTGTTGTATGGCAAATCCATACAGGGCAATGGGCCCTAATAAAAGCCTTTTTGTTGTTGTTGTTTGTTGTTGATATTGTACTGGGATAAGGTTCATAAATTAAAAAATAAAAGGGGGATCTCTCTATCGTGTAATTGAAAGTTGTTAATGGCTTGCGCCATCTATCGTAATAAATATCAACTATCCGTTGATTTTCAATTATGCCAGAATTGGCCAAATAACCATTCTTGATTAATCAATAAAAGCTAACAAAGTACGCGTTTCGGGCTGTTGGCCCTCATCAGCGTGGTGCAAGCTGTACCTCAACAACCAAGACACTGGTCATTATAATATTAAGTTTTTAAAATAGTTTTAAATACTTAAGCAAATTGTCCTGAATTAGTCTCCAGAAACGCTATTGGTACATTGCCATTTGTAATTTGAAAAGATGGAAAAATATAGCTTTCCATTGACGAATCATCAAATATGTATTTTCAATAGGAACATTAGAGTATCTGTAGAAATCACATCAATACAAAATTTGCCTCACTTACTATAAGGTTGTACCAAAAGTTCGTGTTTTTCTTAAAACGTTGTTTTTCTTATCACGGCGAATACATAATAATACACAATACAATTACTTTATACATAATACAAAGACATTATACATAACGGCGAATAATACAACTACAACAACAACAAAGCCTTTATTTAGGGCTTCTCGCCCTATAAAGGATTTGCCAGTTCACAAGGAATGGGGAGAACACTGTGTGGCCTTTTTCCGGGATATAATCCTGTGGAATCCAAATATCGCCATCGCTATATACCTATTCTTTGATTTTTCATTAATTAGTGCCGGAAATGAAGGACAAAGTTGCCCAGTTTTATCATTTAGTTTTCGTCTTTCCTCAGACAGAGCAGCACAAACGAAACGGCGAATAATATAGGTATTTCAAATTTTTGCAAGTGTTTATGAACTTTTGGGACAACATTTTATACAGAATGGCACACAGATCTCGGGGTATTTTTAAATGACTAAAATAAACAGATGTTTCAAATAACAGAGTCTAGTTCCACATCAACCCAATGGGACTTTGATTTAATGTTGTTTCTAGCAATGGAGAGAATGGGGGACTTAAACGATGTAACCAGGAACCCCATATATCCATTTCATATGGCATGTTTACAATTGGTAAAAGCATTATGTATGATAATATATGGTTAGATTGCATAAAAAATAGAAAATGTTTAAATTTCCACTCAAATTTGTCTTGATGCAAAATTCAGTGAAAGAAGAAAAGAAAATGCATTTTGCATGCGCATGCATATTTTAGAGCCAATAGCGGAGTCTTGTAGATTTCTCGTTCCACTCTATCTAAATATATTTATTCCCAAGAGGGTGAAATTAAATTGTGATAGAAAAATACATTGGGCGACAAATCTATTCCCAATAAAATCATTTTTCGATTCATTAGAATATTAAATCGGTAAATGTCCAAAATTAGTGATAGTTTTAAACAGATTGAGAGAGTAAATGTGTATGATAATATATATTTAATGTATGAAAATAAAGAGAAATAAATAAATATATAAAGATAAAATTGAGAAAAGATATATTCCAAAAAATAAATCTGAAAAAAAAAATTGAAAGTTATTGAGAAATATTTTATTCTCTATTTATCTGATCCAATATTCAAGAAACAGTTTGGAGTCGTCTGGCCCAAATTTATTTCCTCTCTCCGCCCCGTGTGTGCCGTTAACAATATGGATACTTTGCATATTATATCCCTATATGCAAATTTATAGTTTTACCACTGATTTACTTACGCTTATAATGTTAAACATGTTCTGATAGTTTTTAAAAGTTTATTGATGTCAATATACTAAAGAAATTTTAAAAATAATACAAGGGTCACTCCAAATGTTTTTTTTTCAATCACTTATTTTTAGTAAAGATGCAACATTCAAATTTTCAGAGTTTCTCAAAGTATTCACCATTAGCACCTATGCATGATTTCATCCGTGAAAACCAATTGTCGAAGCACTTACACCAGGAATCTTCGGGGATGGAATTTACTTGTAAAAATAATAAGATAAATTTATAGTAAATTCTAATGTAGCCACTTTCAATGGAGAGCAGATGAATCTATATAACTGAAAATATGTATATAGATTTATACGAATGTATATTTATATAACAAATTATAATATAAAAAATACACACAACACAAACAACATACACACACACAACAACACAACACTATTTATATATATATGTTATATTTAAAAAAAAAGAGATTTCCTGCGTGATTTTGGTTATCTTGAGGATTAAGCTATGTGGTGCGGTCGTGGTTAAAATCTTGAAAGTATGATAATGAAAACAGTTCTGATCAGTAATTGATTTAATTTAACTAAAGGAATATATGAAAAACATAATTTAAGAAAAGTACTGCCTGGCTTAAGGCGTAATAATTAAAAAATGGAAAACCTATTTACATAATGTACAAAAGATTTGAGCCGGCCGACGGGAAACAACAATGAGTTTTTATAGGGAAAGCGTGACCTCTGGCGGTCGACTTAACAGAGTATTTGAATCTATGAAATATAAATTTAAATAAAATGATAATTTAATATAACATATATAAATCTATCGATGACTCTAGTCAAAAAATTCAAATCTACAGTTCTCCATATTCGAAACATTTTCTATATTCCGTATACTGACATTATAAAAATATAGATTGACTTTTTATACAACTTTGGAGATAATATTTGCCCTTAAATTTTTCAAATTTTTAACGCTAGCGAGAGCTGCTGTGATTGTATTTTCAATGTTGGCAGCAGGTTTGTTTATTTGTGAATGAGCATTTATCTATGTACTCGCCTGAGAATTAATGTTTTATCAGTTATTACAGCTTGTATCTAGAGTTATTATAAAGACACGATTCTTGTTTTCACTAATAAGGGCAGAATAAAAAAGGCAATCACACTCTGATATTGTATTTCACAACTGTCTGTTATTTTAAATTAGTATATATATTAGCTTCAATTGTATTCCTTATCCGCCTATCCACAAAATCAGAACTCAACTCGGACTTTCCTAACATCAAGATGAGCGTTTGGGACAGTAGTAGAGCTGTCAAACTGGGGAAACTGGTCACCCCTTTTAAGCTATGATCTCCCGTTATAATTTAATAATTGCAAAATTATCGCTACTTATATAAAAATCAAAATTTGTCTGTCTGTTATTCTGTTTATCAATAAACTCCTAAACTAGTGTACCAACCGGAACTAGGTTTCCTACACAATATTTTCAATAACTAAGCCCATATCAAATAACTACTACTTTTGCCTGGTGGGCCCTTCTAAACAGCCAAGGGGCATTAATTTATCTGCTATCATCTATCTAGATATTTATTAATCCATTGCACTGTACCAAACTACCCGAGTATCAAATACACACTCCGCCAAAGAAACGCCCTTCTACAACACATTTCAGAGCAGTAAATCAGAGGATGAAGATAGCTTTCAAGACAAAGCAGAATTACTGGGAGATAAGAGGGCACATACCGAAACTTTCCCAGCTAAACTGATGTGAATGACTTAATTATAAACCTAGTGGAACCTGTTGGATTAAAGTGCAAATAACGGTTAAGAGGAAACTGCACAAAACATTTTCTTACTTTTACACACTTAAGATTGAATCGCCTTCTGCAACAATGAGACGGGACTATTCAAATCTAATGGCATTCCATGGAGCTCACAAGAATGGCAGCTTTTCATTGACAGCTCAAAAAAGAGCCTGGAAGCTGTACTCCTCCATAACGGCAATCAAATGCCGTCTATTCCCCTTGCTCATGCAGCATACTTGAAGGAAGATTACATACATGTGAAGAATGCTTTGTAGTATCAGAAATATAATCGGGAGGTCGTTGGAGATTTAAAAATCATTTTGATTTCTTGATGGAACTCCAGGGTAGGTTTACAAAATTCCCTGCTACCTTTGTTTTTGGGACAGTAGAGACACTAAAGCACATTACTTCAGATATGAGTGGCCCTCACGATCCAAATTATCTGTGGGGAGAAGAAACGTCAAGAGCCGACGATTAGTGGACTCTCAAAAGGTTTTATTTCCACCACTCCACATCAATTTGGGTCTTGTAAAGTAATTCGTCACAACCTTAAATGAAGAGTCGACAGCATTTATTCTCTCCTCCGTAATTTTTTCTAATTTATCGGAGGCCAAATTTAAGGCATGTGTCTTTGTGGGACCACAGATAAGGGAAATAACATAATGTAAGTAATTCTCTAAGACGCTCTCTAGAGTGCAGAATGAAGCTTGGAACAGCTTATTTCAAGTGATTCGTGGATTCCTGGGCAACCGCAAAGCTGAAAATTATGAAGAGTTGGTTAAAAATCTGGTCGCTTGTCACGGTGCCATCGGGTGCCGAATATCCCTCAAAGTTAAAATGATAGACGCTCATCTCGACGCTTTCTAGGACAACATGGGAGCATTCTCAGAAGAGCAAGGTGAACGCTTCCATCAAGATATTGTGGCGTTTGAATCAAGCTACAATGATCCGTATACGGTGAACATGATGTGAGAAACTATATGCGGAATTCAATTCTTTAGAGAAATTTAAATTATAATAGAAAATATGAGAAAATTTGTTAAATATTTTGTGAATTCAGGTGTGAATAATTATTTTTTTTACAAATTTTATTCTACGTTTTAGCTATATTTTAAAGACATTTTGTGTCCTTTTTCTCAAATTTCACATTTTAAAAATTTGATATCTTAGAAAGAACCCAAGTTTAAATTATATAAAAAATATTTTATTTCAAAAATTCCTACTGGTTATTTTTCATAATTGCCGCATAGGGCGTATTTTAAAAAGGTTTTTATTTAACTTGCTTACATCTCTGTTAAGGAATTTTGTAATCTATTTCTGACATACTTACAGACCACGTAGAAGCCTAAATATTTATACACTCGCTCAATCGCGATGACAATGTAATTGTACAAAACTTCTGTCTTCTAGCTATTCAGGAAGTATGTTTAATAGAAAAGAGTTTCAGAATGTTTTGTAATCAAATTTTTATGTACTTCCAGAACACCTAAAAGCCTAAATATTTACACCCTAGCTTATTCCGAATGACAATGCAAGTATGAAAAATATCAGACGCCTAGATCGACTGGAAGTATGTTTAATTTAGTTTCGTTTTTAATGAATTACCATCATTATTAGGTCTTTGCTTGTGTCTTTGCATTTTTCAAATAAATAGATGTCCTAGATTCAAAACCGAATTTTTAAAAGTGTATAATTGCTATTTTTTAATAGTGTGTATTCTAATACACTAGAAACAGCATAATTAGAAATCAGTAACAAAGATTTTTCACACAGTGTTTTTAATGAAAAAAAATATATAATCAACATATGTTTAAGACTTAAAAAAAAAACAGAACTTTCTCTTAATGAAGACTTTCAAGACACAGTGTAGGGGAAATATATACATATATTAAATATATATGTTATATATATATGTATTCTCTAGATTTCAAAGCGCCATCTAGTGTAACAAAAATAAACTAAACGTTTATTTAATTTGTTCCGTGATATTTGGCCAACACATGTGAGCCTGGTCGGGGTATGTCATTTTTATTTTTAATATCAACACCTGACCATTCTTATATTTTTACTGTTTTTTCACCCACGGCACGCATTTGTCGAGCTCCGCCTTTTTCCCACCCTGGCGGGTGTATGGCTGCCGGCGGTACGCCGAATTTAGCACGGGCTGAGGGCCCATTAAAAGCTGATCAAGCGCCTGAAAGGCACAGCAACGTAGCACAGCCCTGTGCAGAGAAGTCTGCAATTTTCAATTCGCAGAGAAATGTCTCGAATACTAGTGAGAGAATTGAAACTTATGCAAATTTTCCCGCCGGCGGAAGAAATGTAAATTCGGCCGCGCCGTTCAACTTGGCGGCTCTCCCTTCTTCTTCCAACCGCGGTGCCGATGCCCAAAGAAACTGGGCAGACTATGCCGAGAATGTGAATTCTGAGGAGGATGACAGCTTCACAGTCGTAAAAGGCAGGAAGAGGCGCCGCGGCTCGCCGGATCTGCCTGCCATGGCCGCGCAGTCTATCAGCGCTGGCACTTCTCGCCGACAGCGACCGTCGACGGGACTGATGCCCCAGGTCCAGGAAATCAGGACCACGAGGGCACACGTCATGGAGGCCAGGGCTCGCCAGGCGTCCTGCACCGAGGAGCAGTGCTGTTTCCTCGAGTTCTCTCCGGAATACCAGACCTACCAGTACATGAAGGCTTTGGAAAAGGTGGTCGGAAGCACAGGAAACATTGTCCAGTTCACTAAGGTGAACGGGCAATACTTGGTCGGACTCGCCAACAGATCCCTGGCGGAGCGCCTAGTTCGACAGGGCCTCGAGATCGAGGGAACCCTTCTCAAGACCTTCCCCTTCAGGAGAACTTCAATCAGAGTTACGATTGGGAACCTCCCCTTCTTTGTGGGAGACGCCGCCGTCATGGATGCTCTCTCCAGATACGGCCGAATAACCTCCATCGCCCCCAAACAGCTTAGGGTTGGAGAGTTTAATTTCACCGCCGGCCGCCGGGAAGCCTTTATACTCCTCCATGACGGCATAACCGTCGAAATGCTCCCCTCTCGATTCGAACTGAGGATCAAGGGCGAGCCATGGCCAGCTTTCCTGACCCACGGAGTCAAATGCTCGAAATGCCGTGGTCAAGGTCACCGAAGAGCAAACTGCCCCCAACTCCATGGGCGTCCTAATACCGCCAGACGGGCCTCACCGCCCCCTTCCACCGGCCTTCCACCATCGACCGCACCTGGGCTGCCTGGTCCGTCTCCGGCCGCGCCAACCCCGCCGGCGCCTACCAGCCCAGCTGTCAGGCTTTCCGGCGCTCAACCAGATGCCCGAGTTGCGTCCCCACCATCTACGGCGCCCCGGCCGTCTACACCAGCGCCTCCGGCCTCATCTGTGCCGGTGGCGGCCCCTGTTCCTCCAACAGTGGCCCCTGCACCTGTAGATCCCGCGGGCCCTCGCTCGGCAGCAACTGAGCCGACGCCTCCCGCCCGGCCGGACTTCATTGCCCCGTGTGGCCCTCTGCCTGCACAGGGGACCCTCGGACCTGCGACCCACACACCGGATGTCGACATGACCACCACTGAGGAGCCCTCTGCTCCCTCACCAGCCGCAGTTTCAACACCCCACCGCCTGCGCCTCAGCCTGCTGGGCCGACACCTTCTGCTCCCCACAAAGAGGATCCGACACCGGCTATGACACCTCCGTCCCCACCACCTACCCCGATGGAGGAAGACCTGCCGCCGAACTCGGGTGATTGCATTGATAGAATTTTAACAGAGATCATCAGTTCCAAAATCGACGTTGGACCCTTGGTCGATGATGAAACCTCCTGGACCGACGCCATTGATGCCATCCTACATCCCCATTCTAGGGCGCCTTTCCTTGCGAGACTCTCGCCTATCTTGAAGAAAAACTACGCTGTCTTTTTCGAGGCGGCCATCGAGCGCGCTCGGGATTCCCATCCCAGGATCCTCAGCGGGTTGTCCGAGCTCAGGAGGGCCTTGGCTCCCAAGACTAGACGTCACCGCGGCAAGCGCTAACCTAATGTATATACCCCTCTCTTCTCTCTTTCTCTTTGAGATGTAACATTGTCTAGAAGACAATAAACTATTTTCAATTGTCAAAAAAAAAATTGTCACACACACACATATATATGAGAGAAGAATAACATTGAGTTTATTCCAAGCAATTAAGATGTATAGACAGGTGTTGCTTTTTGGTTCTAACTGAATTGTTATATTTTTGCAGCGGTTTGAAAGACATGGCTTAAACAGTAAAAAAAGTTAAAACTACATATGTATAATATTAAAGATGCTCATGATAGATTATTTCAACATATTTCATAATGAATTACTAATATATTCCATATTTTACATTGAGGTATGAATAATGATACGAAAGTGTCGCAAATATTGGTATCATTTTTGAGAACTATACTAAATTTAGCAAAATATCACATTAAAACAATAATTATAATAATAAATATCAATAATGAGTAAAATAAAATTGATTATTATTATATTTTTTTTTACAGTATATCTTTTTCTATATTTCTATCTTTAGTCCAAACAATGATAATTTACAACAATAATTTTCAACAAACACTTCATTATCATTATCTTCTTTCTTTCTATATAAATCAAAATTAATTTGTTAATTTACCGAAAAACTTTTTAACTATTCTATTCCAACTTTCTATGTAATCCTTATTTTTTTGTATGGTATGCTTTAGTTTTAAACTTTTCGAAATAATTTAGCTTTGCACTTTTATTTTCAAAAATAATTATAAAATTCTTAGTATAAATATTAATTTTTAATCTCTATTTTTATATTTAACTTTATTCATATATCTATTTTTCACTTGTGATTCCTTTTGAAACTTGAGTTGATTTTGTATCTATTCTTCAGAACCAATTTATCACTACAATTATTTTCCAAAAAATCAAGTCAAATGATTCAAAACTATCATAATTACAAAGCAGTAGTTCTTTCTTCGTTAGAGTTGGTTATCAAATTTTTGTGCAATAAATTGAAAAAAAAGGAGTAATCTCTCGAATTATTTAAAAATTTGTTTTTCGATCAAAGATTTAGGCACTTCTGTTTCATATAATTATTTTATCTTTGGAGAAAAAAACAGCCACATTAACCATTTTTTTTTTGCTTATCCCTAGTACACGTGGTACAGGCCATGATAATCATGGTGGGTAGTTAGCGACTACTTTTACTGTAAGTGCACCACATGTCTACACATGTGAAAAGCAATTCGACTTTGTACTTACAAATGATTTATTTAACTCCCGAAGTTTCAGTAACTTCCTGTCACTCTCTTTAGGGGAATGTTTACTTTGAATCCTTTATTTATTTATGCTTATGAGGTGATACAGCAGCGTATTTACAATTAGAGAGGAGACAAAATGAATTAAATCTAGAAAAAAGAAGTGAGGACATATCGGTCAAGTGCATAATGTAGCTGACTTTGAATCCTAATTCTACTCATATACATTACATAATAAAAAGGCATATATTGGATTGAATAAAATATTTATTTTCCAATTTTTCGGTCTGCTATATGCCAACCTTTATCAAGGTATTACATTTTTGTATAAACAAACTCAGCGCCGCATAGTGTTATAATATCACAGTTAAAATAATTTTTAAATACAAAGTAGGTGGGAGAAATGCCTTGTATAATGCTTTGATAAAGGTTGGCGTTCAGCCAACCGATATATTGGCAAATTAATATATTATTCAATCCAATATATGCCTTTTTATTCATGATAAAATTGGGAAAAGTTTTAAAATTATAAAATATTTTCTCACAATGAGTTTATTTTTATTACAAAACGCTAGCTTTCAAGTGATAATCGCTCTTCTACGGGCTTAATAAAACATCTACTATATCTTACAAGAAATATTTACAAAAGACATACGAGCTGCGTGGATATTTACAACTGAAATACCAACATTAATTATATCAATTTAAAAATTTCAGTTGTTAATATCCACGCTGCGCGTATGTTCTGTAAATATTTCTTGTAAGATATAGTCGATGTTTTATTAAGCCCGTTTAAGAGCGATTATCACTTGAAAGCTAGCGTTTTGTAATAAAAAAAAAACTCATTGTGAGAAAATATTTTGTGATTTTAAAACATGCCTTTTTATTATCTAATGATTTAAGTATGGATTGCTCTATTTTTCAGAACTTATATACATGCACAATTTTGTGAAATACATGCAAAGCGTCGCGTATCTGCATATATAAAGAATCAGTAAATTGATAAGAGAGTAAAAGGAAGTCACTTCAACGACGGGAGTTAAACTATTGATTGATATGGCTGTGTTTTTTTCTCTGAATCTACTTCCAACAAACAAATGATTTAGTTTTTCAAACAGAAATAATGTAATATATTTTTCTCTCAATATATAATAAGTATTTAAAATATGTTTATAATAATGTGGTTTCAGACTGCAGATTTAATATTTACTTTTCTCAAAAATCGGTCTTCTGTTAATATTAACATATATAAATAGTTTAAAAACTTTCCTTTTATATATATATATATTCCTTCCTACCATTTGTACCATAGTTCTTATAAGTCGCGCTTCATTGCTCGCCTGTTGAAGGGTTTTTACCCGAAAGCTTGAACCTATGCATCAATAAAAGAAACTCGTCTTCCTTCACCATGTTTTTCGTCTAATTTCAATTCAGGAAGAATTCTTTATCTATAATAACGTGTATATAAAAATTGTATTTATTATTCAGTTGTTAAGTGATCATCCTGTTAAGGGACTGACAAGTCCGAAAACTTGAAAATAAAATGTTGTACAAGAAACTTAACCCTGGAAGCTTTATTTATTTTATAATTAATATAGTTTATGTTTTATAAATGGACGTGTTGACATTCTGAGGTTTGTCTCTCCTATCTTTCTGCGTGATAATCCTCACACACATCTGTACCATATACTTCTAACAAACAAACGATTTTCAGTTCTTTTATCTTTGTTTAAAATTGTAAGAAATTAATAAAGAAAAATCCTTGTGAATCACAACATTGAGTAAAGACATTATATAAAAAGGAACCACTTTATTGATGATATATTAGAAAGTAAGCGCTACATGAATAAAAATAAGCCCTCACATTCAATAACTCATATCATTGCAGTAAGGTCTGTAGAGATAATATTTGATGATATTAAAAAGAAACGCATTGCCAGTAAATTTATTTGTGTAAAATTATAACGATAGATGGCAATTAAATTTAATTTAAAAATAAATACACCTATCCTCCGATTTACACGGTACTTGTTTTACACGTTTTCGCTTTTACACGGTTTTCCAAATAAGTTTTTTTTTTGTTTTTATCCCACTATACTAAATGCTACTGTGATTGAACACATGCGCTGTGTACACATCTCACGAGGAATCCCGAGCTTATGTGCTGACTTGCTACACACGCACACTGTGTCTGTATTTCTAATTTTTAAAAAATTATAATTTTCGATTTACACGTTTTTCTCAGGAACGTATCTACCGTGTAAATCGGGGGATAGATGTATTGGGTAAAGTTTTCAACTAGCAATAATCGCTCCTCGGAAGATCCTCATTGGCTACGATATCGCCTGTGTATATTCAATATTTGTATAAATGAGAAAACAAGATTTATATTGCAAATAATATGATGAGAAAAAGAAAATAGAAGAAATTTCACTAAAGTGAAAATAAGATGGGTGCATCTCACAATTATGATAATATATCATAAAATGATATATTTTAGTCAAAAGGCGATATATCAATTAGGTTTATATAAAAGGACGTACCTGGATCTGTAAAGAAAAAAATATTCTCTAAATATTTCGAGAGATTGCTCTTTGAATTTTGTACGAATAGGGTTGAGTATTTTAACTAAATGTATTAGAGGGGAGAGCATTCTCTCGAAATAATTGGAGATTTTTTTTCTTTACAGATCCAGTTACGCCCTTTTATATAAACCAAAAATGATATATGTAAATATGTTTTAAAAATATATAATTTTATTATAAATATCAATATTACCTCATATTTTATAAACATGTATAAATTGTACCACGAAAATTCGATAAAAACAAAAGGTACAAGCCTTTTATGCCTATAAAAGTTCAATTAATCTTGTTTCAATAACGATTAATAATAATTACAATAAAATTGGCAATATTGTAATATAATTATTAGTTCAGTACATCATTTTTAAAAATATATTTCTCTTTTTCTCATACATCTGCACTTCAGTAGCTTGTTTTTATGTATAAGCGATTATGATTATTTTTTTGCTTATTCCTAGTACACGTGATACAGGCCATGATAATCATGGTGGGTAGAAGTAGGCGACTGCTTTTACTGTAAGTGAGCAGTTCGACTTTGCACTTACAAATGTTTCAGAGCCCCGTTTGGTTACTTGCACTCGCTCGTGGGATTGAACTTTTGCAAGAATTGGAGGCCATTGGAGCAATTTTCTTTTAAATCAGAAAAAAAAGCCCAATGCGGGAATCGAACCCGGGTCATAGCGGTCGAAAACCAACGGTTTAGACCATCCTTCCACCGACCCCTCATTATGATTATGAAGTTCGGCATTCTACAATGGATTCTGCCCATGTTGGGATCGGGGGTAGTGAAATGGCAGATGAATTGGCAAAGGAAGCCAGAAAACTGAGCCAAAGGAAAGAACAAGTGTCAGTATTTGACGCCGATGCTTTGGAAAAATACAAGATAATTAAACAAAAAATAAGAAAAGATCAAATATGTGAAAAACTATAACAAGACTTAGAACAAAACACTATAAAAGAATGACAATACATCCAGATGGCACAAGAACCTATAGGACATGCAACAACTGTCCTGGTGTGGAACTAACACCTATTCACATATTCTCATGCCCAGAAATGGCCACAGACTTGTAGAAAATTGACATAGACCCAGAGCAGCAGCTTTACACACCCAAGATGGAGGACATTGCTGCTGCTGTGATAGAGATGCATGGAGACATCTGAGGCTCTTCATTGGACACGACAACAACAACAACATGTATGATTTTCTAGATTTCAATCTGAAAGGTGTTACAGTGTAAAGACGCATTCTACATAATCTGCATATGGTTTTAAAATATTGAAATATTTGAATGAAATGTGTTGGATATTTGAGCAAGAAACATCAAAGAGAAATGATCATCCAACCAGAATACGTAAACATCCGAATGGAGTAAAATTAAAATAAAGAAAAATCTACCTGTAGCAACATAAAACTGATATTACATTTAAATTAGCGAAATTCTGAAACTAATTAAATTGGGATTATCGGTTCTACCTATTTTAATCGAAATGTTGATATTTAATTTGTATTAATTTTTTGTCTTTTTTAAAATTGTATTATTACAGAAGCACGAAGTCTATCAGACTATTGTTCCATATTAGAATTATTTACATATATATCTTTAATTATTTACACGATGAATTAGTAGTGATTTATAAATTTGTGTAAAAATAGCTCTAAACTTGCCAAAGTTTTCATGAGATTGAGTATATACAGAAAGATGATTTGGCATTATGTCAAAGTAAGCTAGTTCAATTTGGTTAGTTAGAGGACAAGCCAACAAAAGATGCTCTGGTGTTTCAACATCTAGACAGCATTCACATTTTTTGTCTTTATAAAATATAATTTATAACAACACAAACAACAAAGGGCTTTATTAAGACCCTTTAGTTATATACAAACCTTTTGTTGTTTTGTGTTTTTATAAATTATATTTTATTATAAAACAAAATTTTATTGAGAATCACATTTAAAATTTGCTTGAAATAGTTATAAACCATGATAATTATAAATATACAGTAGAACCACCATGTAAGGACATCTAATTGCAGAGCCAAAGTGTCCTTTAGAGAGAGTTGTCCTCTTACTGGAGTGTTGATAAATAGTAAAAATGGTAATTAGGAAAATGAAAACTGTTCTTTATAGAAAGGTGTGCTCTAGCGCGAGTGTTCTCTCATGGAGGTTTTACTCTATAGGATTAAAATAGAAGTAGTTGGGGACGGATCAGTGTAAACTTCTGTAAATCAATATGAAACAACTCTATGATTTGTATGGAATATATCCAGAGGACATTCTTGCTCAGATTTCAACTTCAGCAAGAAATTTTATATAATATATTTAAAGTTTTACACAAATAAATTTACTGGCAATGCGTTTCTTTTAAATATCATCAAATATTATCTCTACAGACCTTATTGCAATGATATGAGTTATTGAATGAGGGGGCTTGGCTCATCTGTAGTGAACCCTCTCAGCGGTTTCGCCAAATTAATCTCTAGACCGCTCTACTATTGTATTGGACTGGTTTTGTTATATACCTTGCATTTTCAATGGAAGGCAGCTTAGGGGTGTTTAGTGAACTATGGACATAAGCTTATAGGTCTGTAGAGGTACATACATATAATTTCAAGGTATTGCATCGAGCAAAGCTCTTCCGCAAAATATGTTTTCATAACCAATATATATTAGTAAATTAAATTTTATTGCCATCTATCGTTAAAATTTTACACAAATAAATTTACTGGCAATGCGTTTCTTTTAAATATCATCAAATATTATCTCTACAGACCTTACTGCAATGATATGAGTTATTGAATGAGAGGGCTTGGCTCATCAGTAGTGAACCCTCTCAGCGGTTTCGCCAAATTAAGAGGGTTCACTACTGATGACCAAGCCCTCTCATTCAATAACTCATATCATTGCAATAAGGTCTGTAGAGATAATATTCGATTATATTTAAAAGAAACGCATTGCCAGTAAATGTATTTGTGTAAACCTCTAACGATAGATGGCAATTGAATTTAATTTACTAATATATAATATATATAATTATATAATTCGCTTTATTTAAAACACCTTCTTTATTTTATATATACTCGGGTAAAATTCCACTTGGGGAAACCTCGGGCCTTTCCCGGTTCATTCGTATAGTTGTTATAAAAAATGGTATTATCAATTGAATTTTAATTGAAATATTATATAAGATGAAATAGTGAGAATTTATCTTAAATAAAACTGAAGATAAACAAAGTTAAGAAGGATCAATTGATTGAAATCTGCTGGATATAAATTAAATAATGCAACAGGGAGATGGGTTTGTTTTAATATAATAATAATGATAAAAATAATAAATAAACCCATCTCCACAAACCTCTTGCATTATTTAAAACAAAGAAGTATTGGCTCAATAATGTCATCCTTGCGCAGGGGCCATGCCTTGTCTCAATAGTGTCATCCTTGCGCAGGGGCCATGCCTTGGCTCAATAATGTCATCCTTGCGCAGGGGCCATGCCTTGTCTCAATAGTGTCATCCTTGCGCAGGGGCCATGCCTTGGCTCAATAGTGTAATCCTTGCGCAGGGGCCATCCCTTGGCTCAATAGTGTCATCCTTGTGCAGGGGCCATGCCTTTGGCTCAATAGTGTCATCCTTGCGCAGGGGCTATGCCTTGACTCAATAGTGTCATCCTTGCGCAGGGGCCATGCCTTGGCTCAATAGTGTCATCCTTGCGCAGGGGCCATGCCTTGGCTCAATAGTGCCATCCTTGCGCAGGGGCCATGCCTTGGCTCAATAGCGTCATCCTTGCGCAGGGGCCATGCCTTGGCTCAATAGCGTCATCCTTGCGCAGGGGCCATGCCTTGGCTCAATAGTGTCATCCTTGCGCAGGGGCCATGCCTTGGCTCAATAGTGTCATCCTTGCGCAGGGGCCATGCCTTGGCTCAATAGTGTCATCCTTGCGCAGGGGCCATGCCTTGGCTCAATAGCGTCATCCTTGCGCAGGGGCCATGCCTTGGCTCAATAGCGTCATCCTTGCGCAGGGGCCATGCCTTGGCTCAATAGTGTCATCCTTGCGCAGGGGCCATGCCTTGGCTCAATAGTGTCATCCTTGCGCAGGGGCCATGTTTTGGCTCAATAGTGCCATCCTTGCGCAGGGGCCATGCCTTGGCTCAATAGTGTCATCCTTGCGCAGGGGCCATGCCTTGGCTCAATAGTGTCATCCTTGCGCAGGGGCCATGCCTTGGCTCAATATTGTCATCCTTGCGCAGGGGCCATGCCTTGGCTCAATAGTGTCATCCTTGCGCAGGGGCCATGCCTTGGCTCAATAGTGTCATCCTTGCGCAGGGGCCATGTTTTGGCTCAATAGTGTCATCTTCGCGCAGGGGCCATGCCTTGGCTCAATAGTGTCATCCTTGTGCAGGGGCCATGCCTTGGCTCAATAGTGTCATCCTTGCGCAGGGGCCATGCCTTGGCTCAATAGCGTCATCCTTGTGCAGGGGCCATGCCTTGGCTCAATTGTGGTGAACCTTTCTAGAACTTCGACCAATTTAATCTTCCAAAGTGCTTCATCTCTTGTATCGTTCTTTTGGTTTGTATTATCTTCAGCAATTTTCAATTCTGGAAGACAAAGTTCGGCAGACTTAAACACAAGTAGGTGTAGATATCTCACCTATATTTGCTTCGAGCGTAGCTAGGATAACCAACACAAAGGCAGCAACATAACTAAAGATAGAGAAAAGTGTATATTAAGAACGAAATTAGCAAAAATATTTAATCTTCAAAGATAACGTAACTCTGTGGAATTTTCCATTTGGCTTTTGGCCCTTGGAAGCTCAGCTAGCGGAAAAGAATTCTCCAACTGAGGGATGTACGAACTAAAATGAAAACATATTCCTCGATCCCTTTGTAAAAAAATCAATATTTATGGACTTAATGAGTTTTATTCAAGCAAATGCTACAGGTTTCTGAAGATGAGTATCTTTATTATATCAATATAAATAAACTCATCTCCAGAAACTGTAGAATTTGCTTGAATAATATCCAGGAGATTTGAATCAATCGAGTTTTATTATTGTCAACACAAAATCTATTTATCTTACCAGGGTATTGTAAGTGTTGCAAGTGAAAACGGTTCAAATATTTAGGCTTTAAAATATTTTAAGATAAGTTTTCTGACATTTTGGAGTAAAATGTTTAATGGAAAGGTGTCACCTCTCAGCAATAAACTTCCTCACACTGAATCTTTCTACACTTTAGGGTTGATCAAATTCGTCGAAGGATTAATTCCAAGATAGAATAACATGTAAAGAAGACGAAAGTGCATTCAGAGCTCCTTCAGATAACTTGGAGCCATCACTGAGAATTAACTTGGGTAAACACGTAATAAGTTGTTGTTGTCGTGTCCATTGAAGAGCCGTATATGTCTCCATGCATCCCTATCACAGCATTTGCTCTACATTGGGTTCGTTGCCACGTTAGTCACTTTGGACCAGAATTCAGTCGAATATTCCAAGGATCGAAGAGGGATCGCAGGTAAATGTGGTTGAACATCTGTGGTCGGACAAGTGTGATGAGGTATATAACTTATAAAGAAATACTTTGCATGCAGCCGTAAAAAGATAACTCCCAGGCTCTCCACTGCCCAATCATATAGATGGTGTTGGTGACAATAAATCGTAGCAAAAATTACACATCGTCCAGTATCACCAATAGTTTCATTGGTTCATAGGAGGAGGAATTAACAAAATATTATAGAAAATTGATAGGTTTAGATATTCTTGTTTACAGGTTTACTCTTTATTTTGAATTGAAAATATCTTCAGATTATATTATTCATATCGTGTTTGCATAACATGTGTATTTGTAGAATTACACCAGCTGTTGTCAGAGTGTATGTAGAATATTCATATCTGAAGATGAATATTCGAAACTATTACAAACGCGTTTGATTCTTTTAAATATTAAACAATCTCTACTGCCCTTACTGCAGTGGAAAAATTAAATGGAGGGCCTGGCTCATTGGGAGGGTTCACCACTGATGATCCAGGCCCTACCTTTAATTTTTCCAGAAATTGTTTAATATTCGAAATAATCATACGCGTCTATAATAGTTTCGAATATTAATCTTCAGATATGGATATTCTACATAAACCGCTGTATACGTTCTGAAAACAGCTTGTGTAATTCTACGCTCACACATATTGACGCGGTGTGTTTGAACAGCGTGTTATTTGGACTATTGTCTCTACATTACTGCAGAGTTTTAAGTTAACTTCTTCTAATTGCTGATCGTTTTAAAACCATTGTCTCACTGCTATATCGTTAAACCAATCTCCACTACCCTATCTCTCAACACTATATTGTTTGAATGTGTTTCCACTATTACTAACATCGACTTGCGTTTAATTTCTCAAGTGTACAAACTTACAAGCTTGTATTTCCCTCAATTTTATTAATATGAATCTCATTTATTTACACTGGCCCGCAAAATTAAAGGAACAACATATTTTTTCCATTTATCTCAAATTTTATTGAACATTTATCAATGAAATTTTATACACAAATTTATTATTCCATTATTGATTAAAATACCCGAAATCAAAAAATATAACACGTATTTTATGCAAATCAGCCAGTCAAGCAATGATCTTTTGAGATATTTGAGATTAAAAAAATGATTTGTTGCTTTAATTTTGCGGGCCAGTATATTTACCATTTGCAAACAAGACACGCTATATCCGATCTGGATAATTGCGCGTGAAACTATTTACAATATTTCATATTGTAGTAGAGTAGGTAATAGAATTGTAAAAAAAAAAAACAATTAAGAAAAAGAGCATTAAATAAACATATACATCAAACAAATAAGCAACAACATAAGCAGATAGAAGAAATCGCAAGGTAGTTATTTACAGTATGTTAAGCAATGATCGAAGTTGGTTTAATGAAGTTCTTAATAAAGAATCATTATTCTTATCTAGCAAAAGCCCAACGGAGGTATACGATATATACATAAGTCTGTAAAGGTACCCGTGGACGGTAGTCACATGTAAACATACACATTTTATTTTTATAAATGTATTTGAGTTGAAAATATCATGCTTCCAGGGCTTAAACAAAGAAACCTCTCCTTTGGGGCTTGGTATTTTCACCTTTATATTGAGTAGTTAAATAATTGACAATGTAAACAATTTTATAATAAAAAATTATGTGCATTAGCTTCTTTATTCCTTTATGATGACAGAGCAAGAATTTTGCTATTATAATTATGCGTCAAATGGCTTTATATATTATGTATATAGAATTCTGTGTATTATAAATCAACCCCTGGTTATTAAGGGAAAGCAGTCACACACATGTTTATTGTTCAAGTCCCACGACCTGAAGAATCTGCCGACATCTAACAATACGCAGCAGCAAATATGGAAATATTCCATAAAATAAAGAAATAACAGTTTTTGAAGAATCAGAATATCGGGGATTACAAATTATTTGAGAAATATTATTTTTAATAACAGCGCAGTTCCCAAATCCGAAAATAATTGGGAAATTGGGAAAAACGGTGAACGTTGTTATTTAGATTGGGCCAATAAACCTGAAATATCTCTTCAGGCTTTCATTTAATGCAATATATAACCCATGTATGTCTCACACAGGCACGACTTCCTTCTTATTTACAATTAGGCGCACAAATATCCTTTATATTTATAAATACAACAATCAGATCATATTTACCCTCCCATTTATATAGTTCAAAACGTCCTAGATATCCTGGACAAAATCAAAATAATATTCGTGAATTGAATCATTCTCTTCCACAATTGATATAGAATAATTTGAGAGGGACTCTGAACCTACGATGACCTACGACCCTGAACATGGTAATGTGTATTTCTTAAGGAGGGCTAAGTTTCTTTGTGGTCAAATAACAGCCAATATCATATTTAACTATTATTATTTTCTTCTATTATAATGCATTAGCGCATCATGATACCACGCGTATGATTCTTTTGAAAATTAAACAATTTTCCCATTGTAATCAGGACAGTAGAAAATTGTTTATTTTTTAAAAGAATCATACGTGTCTATAATAGTTTCGAATTTGCATAACAGATGATATATTTTTTTTTGTTCACTTCTTTGTCTCTTTCTTACTTTGCTTCTTGGATCCTGCAGTCGAGTCTTTTGTAAGACTTTGGGTCTTAATGGGGGCTTGTGTTGTTATGCTGTATATATGTATGTGTATGTATATATCATACTTACATAATCTTTCTTTTTCTTCTTCTGTATATTCCCCACTTTCACCGGCCCTTCTCTCTTGTAATCTCGGGGAGAATCCTCTATAAGACCAGTGTGTGTTTGTGTGTGTGACAATTTTTTTTTTTTGACAATTAAAAATATTTATTGTCATCTTAGACAATATTACAATTTCCAATCAAAGAGAGAGAAGAAATATATTACATATAGGAAAGAGAGAAAGAAAGAAAATATATACATATATGACACATATATTACATGATGGTAATTGGAGATGGAGGAAAGAAACCTCGGCGCTGGAGGGTCCCGGACCAGGCGATGAGCGGATCCTCCACTGCTTCTCTGAGCCCAACCTGGACAAAGTAGCGATAAATTCGCAATTTTGCCGACGCCAGGATGGAAAGGGCGTCGTCCTCAAGGCCGGACCCGCCGAAGATCCAAGCCTGCAGGTCAGGGGGCCGCCCTATGATGTTGAAGGCCTCTCTAATGAGAGGCCTGATGGAGGGACAGCACCAGTAACGGTGGCTGAGGTAGCGGTCGATGGACCCGCAGGCAGGACAGGAGGGGCCGACCGAGGCAGGATGGGCCGGATGGGGCAGGGCGTGGAGGGCCAACTTGAGGGCCGCGTCGGCCTCGTGGCCCGAATAGGCGCAGCGCCGCAGCGAGGCCCAGTCGATCCTGGATGGTGGTGGACCGATGGTGGGCGACCATCTCGAGGTGAGCCTTGAGATGAGCGTGGCGGCGAGGCGTGGGCGATCCAGGGCCCGTCGGGCCGAGCGGGTCGTGAGCCGTTGAGGAACGGCGTAGCCGTCCCCCGCAGCACCACGGCCGCAGCAAGGGAGCTAGATGAAGGCGTGGACTCCGCCCCGAAGCCCACGGCGTTCTCGGAGGTCAGCCTCCGACAGAAGGCGCCCAGGGCCGCGGCGTCAGCCAGGGCCGAGCGCGTAGGTCGGTCGATGAGGTGATCCTCCACAGTGAGGTCCCGGACTCGGGCTCCGCGCCAACGGGCGGGGGCCAGGAGGTCGGGAGGGCGGATGAACCGGCAGCCGCCGATGATGGGGAGGTCTAGCAGCTGAGCTGTGGGGACCGCCCGGTGGTTGAGGCCCAGGATGTTGGAGGCCTCCTCCCACAGCTTCAGCAACCGGAGACGGCGGGGCTGGAGACGGGTGCCGTCCGGTGGAGGGTGGATCCAGGCTTCACCGCTGTTGCCGCCGACCAGCCAGCTGAAGGCATTTCTGCCTCCGCTAAATCTAGAAGCAGAGTACAGGGGACGCAAGGGCTTGTTAGCCTATATCGTTCCCGGCTTTGTCTTTGACAAGCCAAATTTTTCCATCTGCCTCCGCGGAGCGCGACCTGCACCCCCTTGAGGCAGGCGAGCTGGAGCTGGGTCGCGAGGTCGAGAAGGCCGAGGCCTCCGATGGCAACTGGCCTCGCCATGACATTGGCGGGAAGCCACGCCGTGTGGTCTTGTCCCCAGACGAACCTCGCCAGCCGGGCCTGCAGCTTGGCGATGGTCGGGGTGATGGCAAATAGCCATGCAGGTGGTGCTGGATGACAGAGCCCACCAGTGTGTTCGCCGCTCTTGCTCGACCGACGAGGGAGAGGCCGCGGGTGAAGGGCGTCCATCTGCGGCATGCGGTCTCCAGGAGGGCCAGGGGATGCTGCTCCCGGTGGGCGACGGTGCTCCTGGGGGCGATGTCGAGCCCGAGGATCCTGATGGAGGTGGTCGACCAGGAGGCGCCGAGAGGGGAGTCGCCGCGGTTGCGCCAGGCGCCGCACCAGAGGCCAGCGCTCTTCCGGAGGTTCACGCCAACTCCGGAGGCCTGCTTGTAATCTTCGAAGACGGTCGCCACCCGCTCGAAGTCTCCGTCGCGATGGGATAGGAGGACGATGTCGTCGGCGTAGGCGATGACATTGCCCACGCCGAGGGTCAACTCCAGGCGACGTAGCAGCGGCCCCGTGGCGATACTGAAGAGTGCGGCGCTCACGGCGCAACCCTGTCTTAGGCCGTTGAGGAGGGGGAAGGCGGTGGTATAGAAGCCTCCGGCCCGGATTGTAGCGTCCGCCACGGCGTAGAGGATGTGTGTGTGTGTGTGTGTGCATAACAGATGATGCGCTAATGCATCATAATAAAAGAAAGTAATAAGAGATAGATATGATATTGGCTCTTAATTTACGACAAGAAACATAGCGCGAATACACATTACAAGGTTCATAGCCGTAGATTCTCATAGTTTCAGAGTCCCTCTCAAATTATTTACATCAATTGTGAGAATTATTGAATTCACGAATATTATTTTGATTTTGTTCAGGATATCTAGGACGTTTTAAAACTATATAAATGGAAGGTTACATATTATCTGATTGTCTTATTTGTGAATAAAAAGAATATTTGTGTACCTAATTGTAAATAAGAAGGAAGTCGTGGACAAGTGAGACGGACATGGATTATATATTGCATTAAATGAAGGCCTGGAGAGACCTCAGGTTTATTGATCCAATCTAAATAACAAATTTCTTCTATTTAAAGTGTTTGAATTGTGTGAAATACAATTTGTTATATGAGTACGAGGTAATTGATTATTTAATTTCTGGAAAAAAATGGAATATATATGAGTGTAGTGGATTAACAACAGGGGAATAAAAACTGATCTAAATATCGAACTCTGAATATTAATCATATATGACTTTTTTGTGTGTGTGTGTCACCGAGCCATATAGAAAATTCTTCTTGGCTTAACATGTTAAAGTCTATAAGACGTGTGAAGCTATGTCTTCTGATATTTGTTACACCCTACAGTTTTATTACAGTTTCAAGTTCTACTTATTCAAATTCGAAATATCTTAAGTAAAAACATCAGTCCTCCAGGGAAAAGTATCTTTTCAAAACCTTTTTATTCTCTAGCTTTCGGGTACGAACGTTCTCCTACAGGAGAAAACTTGGCACATCTATAGTGGGGGTCGGTGGAAGGATGGTCTTAACCATTGATTTTCGAACGCCTACGAACCGGGTTCGATTCTCGCATTGGTAACTTTTTTTTTTTTTATTAAAAAAAAAATGCTCCAATGGTCCCCGATTCTTGCAAAAGTCCAACCCAACCAGCGAGTGCAAGTAATCAAACGGGCTCTGGGACATTTGTAAGTGAAAAGTCTGACTGCTTTTCACATGTATAGAAAAATCTGGTGGTTGGTGCTTATCTCCATGGTTAAACCAATTCCTGAAGTCAACTCCTCTCCATAGAAATATCTTCGTGGCGTAACGTGTTTAAATATATATGTGAAGCTATGTCTTCTGAAATTTGTTACACCCTGAATTTTTATTACAGTTTCAAGTACTGCTTATTCAAATATTCAGATTCGAAATATCTTGAGTAAAAACATCAGGCCTCCAGGGAAAAGTATATTTTCAAAAACCTCTTTTATTCTTTAGCTTTCAGGCACGAACGCCCTTCTACTGGAGAAAACATGGTAAAAATGGTTTCCCTGGAGGCCAGCAGTTTATACTTAATATTGATACAAAGGATTATTTCATTGAATAGAAGTGTCTTAAAGGAATTCGCAGAAAAAGAAGTCTTCAAACCCGAAGATATCAATATAATCTACTTTAAAAAACGAAAGAAAAAATAAAAGATAAAAAGATCAGGTGTTGAAATCAATATTAAAAATGGCACATCCTGACCAAGAGCACATGTGCTTTACAGAAGGCAGAGCGCCATCTGGTGGATCAGAAATCAACTAAACATTGATTTAGCCTGTTCCCTGATATTTGGCCAACCCAATTTCTTGATAAATCAAGAAAAGCCATCCACGAACGCTTTTCGCGCTTTTTGGCGCTCGTCATTTATAATCTACTTCATAGTTCACGAATTTATAAAATTTAATTTGAAGTCTCGAGATATCATTCAACCAGCACGTATCATTCATTCACTACGAACGTATATTTCCAAATAATTTTGATTTTCAAACAGAAATAATGTAATATATTTTTCTCTCATTATATAGTAGGTATTTAAACTATGTATATAATAACCTGTATATATAAATGTATATATTTTTAAATTGTTAAAGTGATTATCCTGTTGAAGAACTGACAAGTCCGAAAGCTTAAAAATAAAAAGTTGAACAAGAAACTTAACCCTGGAAGCTTCATTTATTTTATATTATTATAAATCAGGGAAGAACGTTTATAGGTCGACAGGGGGAATTGGTATATAGAAATATTGTTTTATTTTAAATTATAATTTCATAGATTCAAATACTCTGCTAAATCGACCGCCAGAGGTCACTCTTCCCCTATAAAAACTCCTTGTTGTTTTATCCCAATGGCCCGCTGTGGTCCGCAATGAAGGTCCGCCAGCAGAAGGAGATACTGCCGCGAATCTGCTTCTTCAAAGTGGATGAGGAGACATCCAACTCCACCATTGAGGAGACCTTCCTGGAAACCGCTGCTGTTAGAAAGCTTCCTGGGGACAAGGTGGTGCGCGTGGCGCACCGTTCTGCACCCAAAAACGGGACCTGCACCGCCTTCATCGAGGTGAAGACGGCCATGAAGGCCGCACCTGCCCATCCATTGCTGACCAGCGCACCTCCAAATGTGCCAACTGCTGCTCCAAGGGACTTCCTGAAAAGCACGAGGCGAGAGCCTCAAGCTGCCCCATCCTGAAGTCTAGGGCCCTCAAGTTCTAGGCTTCAAGGACCTTCTGCCTCCAATCCCATCTGCCACTTCTCCTGGATTCCTGGCCTATTCAAGGCACCCGCCTCACTGCACCCTGGCGCTGTTCCCCTGCTTGCCCAACGTTTCCACCACCCCTGCGAGACATCTCCTGCCGCCAGATCCTAGGATCCCTTGCCACCTGACATCGAGTTTGGGCTCAAAAATAATAACTTTGGTTAGTAGCCCGTAAAACCATATTTTCTCTATCCCAATGGCCGGCTCAAAACCTTTGTACATTATGTAAATAATATTTTGCTTTCCTCATTCTACTCGCCTTAAGCCAAGCATTACTTTTATCAAATTATGTTCTTTTATATATTCCTTTAGTTCAATTAAATTACTGATCAAAATTATTTTATTATCATACTTTCAAGATTTTACCACGACTGCATTACATTACCATAATCCTCAACATGATCAAAAATCAAGCAGAAAATCTTATCTCTTTTTTTTTAAATATAATATGACGTCTATAATCTACCTTCTCAGCTAAGTAAATATATGTCAATGTTTCAAAGTGTAATTGCGAAAAATAATAACATTTTTAATTGAAGCATATATATTGTAGAAAGGTGAGGAGGTCAAACTGGTATATAGATTCCTGCTTTTCCACTTTTTATCTTCCCTGAAAAAATCCATTTTCCAATGAGGGATAATCCCTTTTGCCTCGAGAGGCTCTGGGGAATCTATTTTCCCAACACGTTCTGCAAATTTATCAAAGTAATTTTATTCAAAGATTTTTAAATTATCTTGTAACGGCCTTTCTTCCTGAGCACAAACACATTAATCACCAGTTTCGCCGACGCCATTAATTAGATTAATCCTACCTAACTTTGCTATGTTTAATCTATTTTACTATATAGCTACACACCTATATCATTCTGAATACTAATAACACTTTTTTGCTTATCCCTAGTACACGTAATACAGACCATGTTAATTATGGTGGGTAGAAGTTGGCGGCTGCCACTGCTGTAAGTGCACCACATGTCTACACATGTGAAAAGAAGTTCGACTCTGCACTTACAAATGTTCCAGAGCCCCGTTTGATTACTTGCAAACACTGGTGGAGTTGGAATTTTGCAAGAATTGTGGGCCATTGGAGTATTTTTTCAAATCAGAAAAAAGTGCCCAATGCGAGAATCAAACCCGGGTCGTAGGCGGTCGAAAACCAACGGCTTAGACCATCCTTAAACCGACATATACTAATTTATCAATAACACTAGTATATATATAAATACTTTCTATTATTCTAAATCTATATTCATAAAATATATGTGAAAGTGCAAAAATCTACATATAATTTCTGGAACTCTAAAAATGAGTATACACCTATCCCCCGATTTACACGATAGATACGTTCCTGGGAAAAACGTGTGAATCGAAAAAAAGAATGTCTTATTTTAAATCTTTCAAACCAGCCATGACTTGCCAAAAAATGTGGCTTCTTTTCAGTTGAAGAAGAAGATGGCAATTGCTCTACAATTTTTTCGTATAGTATTTCGTTAGTATAGTGCGATAAAAACAAAAAAAAAAAATATTTGGAAAACCGTGTAAAAGCGAAAACGTGTAAAACAAGTAACGTGTAAATCGGGGGATAGGTGTATATAGAGATATATTCTATCTGAGATTCTAAAATAAAACATCCCCCACGTGAGCACAAATTGAAACATCTCTATCATAAATGTATAAAAATGGAATATCGTGTTTTGTATGAGCCTATATGACATCATTCAGGACCTTTGTGTTATCATAAAACAATTTTGAATGTGACACTAAACGTATTTCTTAATAATTTTTCAAATAATAGACACTTCGATCGGTAAATCTTTTTATTGTCTCGACGTTTCGACAAAAATCTTTTGTCCTCGCCAGGAGCGAACAAAAATTAAAACATTAGGCAAAGCTGATGAAAAAAGAGCATCTCCTTATCGTGCAACTGAAAGTTGCTGATGACTCGCTCTTTTTTCATAATTATGCACCTTATCCCAGTACAATATCACATTTGTACTATTCTTTCACATTAGGCAAAGCGTTAAAAATTACACCTTTCCCCCGATTTACACGGTAGATACGTTCCTGAGAAAAACGTGTAAATCGAAAATTAAAAATTTTCGAGAAATTTTTATGCGAAGAAATACAGACACAGTGTGCGTGTGCAGCAAGTCAGCACATAAGCTCGAGATTCCTCGTGAGATGTGTACATAGCGCATGTGTTCAATCACAGTAGCATTTAGTATAGTGCGATAAAAACAAAAAAATATATATTTGGAAAACCGTGTAAAACAAGTACCGTGTAAATCGGGGGATAGGTGTATTTACGATTATATATCTTTATCTTTACGATTCTTAATTGTTCTATACTTTGATAAATACACTAAAAGAAAACCTATATTGAAGTATCTTACCTTGCTATTTATTTTTATATAATTGTTCTGCTATACGTAGAATGTTTGCGTGTGTATATGGAATGGCTGACTGCCGTGCAGGCATTCAAGTTGTGGGTTCCTCTCACAACCTCGGTTCTCTCAGATGACAGAAGTCGCATGTCTCAACGGATTGTTGCAATCAAAACTGAACCTTCTTTCTCATTATTTGTAAACTCACTTATTCCTATATGTACATTAATGATTATATATGATTATTTTTAATAGTAAACAATTTTCCACTGTTCTTACTGCAACGACGAATTAATGGGAATAGCCTGGCTTATCAGTGGTGAACCCTCCCATTAATTTACCATTGCATCAATATTGCAGTAGAAAATTTATTTATTTATAGAAAAATCATACGCGTTAAAAATAGTTTCAAATTCTTATAACAGATGGCGCATCATGAAATCAATTATATTTATTCTTTATCCACACTAATGTGATCTACATCTCAACACAATCTATCAGGAGCCTGTCAGCGTAGCGTCTGTATTGTCTCCTAACCCCAGCTTTCATAGTATTGTCAGTTTATAGAATTGCTTCTTGTGAAGCAATGTTTGCCATGGTTGGTTGGTATAATATGACTAGGTTTACCAACAACAACAACAACAACAAAAAGCTTTATTAAGACAATTCAGTCTTACACGGATTCTCCAAGCACAGAAATGTAGGGTACATACAAGAATAGCCGTATTAACAACAACAAAAGTACCTGTTATGACCCTTTGGTCTTATACAACTTCTCCAAGTAGAAGAGGGTATATACAATAGTTACAATAATGCTATTTACAACGTGTCAAGGAAGAGAGAAGCAAAAAAGGGCTTGCTGGGGAACTAGGGTATTATCATGGGTAGATGTTATTATATCTCTTGAGGAAAGATCTCGCGACAATAAAGTTGAGATATCCAGCAGGTTAAGAAAGTCTCCAAGGTGGTTAATGCGAATGTTTAGTTCACCATATAAATTATCTCCAGTCCATTGTGTATCTTGATCGTGATATATATATTCTCTAGTTGATGTTCGTTAGGAGGTAGATACGTAAATGTTATACAAGTCAGCAATGAATCTATGCTTGGGTTCATTTTAAGTAACCGAAATCCAATTAGTTTTCTCTTCAACATTGTCCAGTATGTGTTTATTTTTGATATAAATTCCCACAATGATGTCTTCAGAGCTTCTTCCCTGACCCGGGATTTTTCTGGCAAGTGATTGGTAAACCTGGAAATTCTCGAGTTTTAGATCAAATTGGCACTAAGTTTCCGTTATAGCAAATATTTCAAATTATTTTAAATAATTAATGAAAGGGAAAACGTATAAATTGGAAAAATTCCAATACATAATATTTACATAATTGTGACCAAGGTTTAATAGTTGTTAAATCGAGTAGTTTAGTTTTCCATTCCTATTAGCTATATGTGATTGATGGTGATATTTTCTTGCCTGTAAAAAGAGATATGATGTGATCCTTCCAGTTCCTTTCTGAGTGTTTGCTATATCCCAGTTCCTTCTGAACTCATGATCTTATCATTTATAACTTGGTAAACAGTACTTCCCACAATCAACTTGCTATCTCGAAGTCTAGATGAGATTCCTTTAGCCAAAAGTTCTTTTCTCTTATTAATCAACAATCGACGCTGTTCTCTAACTTTTAAGGTGTAATCCTTATTTATGTAAATCCTTAATTGCTTAAGCTTGAATGCATTCCTAAATAATTTTATTCTGTCTTCATATTTGGGTATGACTAGGTTTACCATGTAAATTTCCTTTTGCAACTCTTATAGGCTCTTGTAACATCTCAAGTGATAATCTTGTGAAAATGTTATTTGCCTAACAGACCTCTTCTTCGCTTATTTACAATATTTCATAGGAATTTAGTAAAGGAGAATTGTTGAATGCAACTATGCAAGATTTTAAACGGAGCATAAAAGTGTCTTCCACCTTTCTAAAATTTAAAATGTCTTCACAAAGGCTAAAGCTTTGGTGGTAAAACATATCTTCCCACGTTGCTGATTGTTGGCAGTTGTACAATTTAAGCTTTAGGTTTGACTATGTTAATTTAACTTCAGGTTAGCACAACCTAATGAAGCCATCACTGCAAACATTCAAATCAAACTTTAAAAAAGAGTAGAAACCAACTTAGTGTTGCTCACACTGAAGTGGGTACTAAGCATGTTATCAACCAAGCAGGTTCTTCTGTGACAATTTTGGTGGAATTTTCAATTTTCTCTCTCTCTTCTTCTCTCTTCTTTGGTCGTGGTACCTAATGGTATTGTGCAATGGCAGGAAGAATTTCTGTTTCCAAGGTGTAAGTGAATCTTATCTTGCCCATCAGGATACAAGCTACGTATTGGACGAACTTGGTGATATCTGTTGTGAATTCAACAAAGGAATTCACTCTCGTTAGTATAATACGAGGGTATGATGTCCCACTAGGATTTCTTCACTACTTTTTTTATGATGTCAACAGTTGCATCAGCTCTTACACTCACTTCTACCTTTCTTCTATACACCTCTGCCACTCTTGTATTTAAATGGTCGGCTCGTAGAACCTGCTTTCAACCTGGGGTGTAATATTCAGAATGAATAAAAGAAACTTAGGTCAGTAAATCTTTCTAACTGGCCGAATTTAACATATCCAAACTCAATAATTGACTTTATATATATTAATGACGATTTAGATTTTATGTTCATAGAATATTTTGAAGTCATTAAATTATATGCAGTTTGTTGGGTATTAGGCTGTTGGTGCACTAACCCAACACATCGATGTAGAATATAGCCATTAAATCTTTCTAACTGGCCGAAGTATCATTGTAAGAACTATGAATGCCATCCAGGCAACCTCTATTTTTACGATTTATAATGAAATAATTAAAACATATCCTAGGTAGGTTTGAACAGCTGCAAGGTCCGCTGTGGCCTTGGTTACCGAGGAGGTCCATTTAATCACCGGACCCCAAATTTATGAGTCCGAGCATAAATAAGACGGCGGCTCCTAGTCGACTTTATCTCCATTCCCACTCAATATAATGGAAGGCCTTTGTTTTATGGAGCGACCCCACTGACAAATGGACTTTGAATAGACCCTCTTCTCCTCATTGATTACTTCACGCAGCGGGCATTTGGTAATTTCATTACTCAACTTCTACGTGATGTTTGCTTAAAACATTCCTCGTCAAATTTTCACATATCCAATATTTAACAATTCACTTGCAGTAGGGGCAGTAGAAATTGTTTAATTTCAAAAAGAATATTACGCGTCTAAAATAGTTTCTAATTTTCATAACATTTATATTTAACCTTATATAATCTTATATGGACATTGTAATAAATCAGTTTCAATCTCTCTCTCTCTCTTCAGATAATAAAATTGAATATATTGTATTGAATAAAAATAATTATATTTCCAATAGTGAATTTCGTTATTGGTGATATATTTGTTGTATCTTACACATTGATTGCAATACAATTACTCTCTTCCAAACTATACATTCAATTGTTAAATGCAGAAACTACACAAACAAGACCGTATATTGATAAGGAAAATTCTGGATTATAGATTAGTACTACAAGGTAATAAGACCAAATACAAATAAATTAATAGTGTGTGACGTTACTGTAACAACTCTGTTACCGAAACGTCACACTCTATAAAGACCCTAAGATCCAATTCTTTAAAAAAGAGGGCGCTACGTTTAAATAGGTATTTTACTTCATCGACGTCTCAGCAAAAATCTTATTTCGATCTAACTTGGGACTTGTGATGAAAGGGATATTTGTAGTAACCTTTTTCCAATGAAAATTAAAATTATAGACACACACTTTCTTGTCTGCAGCGCCCCCCACGTGGACCGTGGAACCTCAGAACGCCGAGACTGTCCGCGGGGGCACCGTACGGCTGGACTGTCAGGCCATCGGCTCCCCGCCCCCCGTGGTCTCCTGGAAAAGAGCCCCTCAAGGTCGGTAACAGTCACATTCTTTCGTACTATGTTTCTATCCAGACAAAAACTTTCAAATTATGACACTTAACATTTCATATTCTGTTACGTGCCAAACACCAACTTTAAAATTATTTCACGTACCATTTCTTATGGTTAGGATTGGATTCATAGGATAAATGATATATATTCATTGAGTAATTTACATAAGTGAAAATATTTTACAAATTTGTTGAATATTATTTTAATTTGTTTAGTTAGAATAAATGTGCATACATATCTGTTGTGGATTTTGAAAATTAGGAAGAAAAACAAATCCAAAAAGGAAGAAACCACGAGGGGCGTGACTGGGCGTAACCCGGACTTCTGAAGCCACTTAGAGATGTCGCCAACTACCCGGGCTAAATCCTTTCAGTTTAATACATTTTATAAAGGATAAATGGCCTGTTTGTTCATGTCCAAAATATGTATAACATAATTTGCCCAGGATATATACACATACCATTCGGTGCCATTTTTGCCCTATCATCACTCAATTCCTTGGACTTTTCAAATTTTACAAATTGAATGTAAAAGGGAGAAAAAGAGTTTCCCTGATGGAACAATGGTGAGATAAAAAGTTAATTGAGGATAGAAACTTAATTAGCAGAGCGCGATAATTGCTCCATTATCCCATTTTTTATTTCGCCAGATCAAATCAGGAGACAGATGGAGAGGATGGATCCTTTAGACGAGCTTTTCATGGAAATTTCCAGAACTAAAGTCCGTTTACAGTTTGAATAATGGAGAGACTTCTGGTGTTGTGTGTGGGCCGGCAGACAACCTCTGGGCAGGGATAGCCTCTTGATATCCATTGACCGAGTTTGTTGTGGCTGAAGAGTCAGATTTGTTGTGGTTGAATTGACAATTATTTTTTTAATTGAAAGATTTTGTTTTGTTAAAATAGAAAGAGTTTGTTGTGGTTGATTTGAAAGAGTTTGTTTTGGTTTAATTGTAAGAAATTTTTATGATTGAATTTACAAACTTAGTTTTGTTAAAATAGACAGTGGTTTTGTGGTTGAATTTACAGATATTGTTTTTATTGAATTGACATGCTTTGTTTTGTTAAAATGGAAAGAGTTGTTGTGGTTGAATTTAAAGTTTGCTGTGGTTGATTTGACAGAAATTGTTGTGATTGAATTGACAGATTTTGTATTATTAAAATGACATAGTTTGCTGTGATTGAATTGACAGTTTGTTTTGGCTAAATCGACAAATTTGTTGTAGTTGAATTGATATAGTTTGTTTTGTTTAAATAGACAGTTTGTTATGTTTAAATTAACATAATTATTTATTGGAAGCTTCCCATTGTGGCATAAACCTGCAACGATCATGAAGCCCTTGAGAAACCTTCCTTGCATTGCTTGACCCAGTTCTGAAAAGTGTTTATTTAAGAGTTAGCGTAGTAAATGGCACGGGGTTGATTGCTATCATTGAGGTAAACCCATGCCTCGTCCAGTGTAACAACATTCTTCCATTTTTCACCTGACAGGTACTTTTCATAAAGGGTCCTGCTGCATGTCTTTCGTTCCGCAATATGGTGCGGCTTGAGGACATGAACTTTCGCCTTTTAACATATTTCAAGCCGATTTATTCCTAATAATACGGTTAAAGGTAAAAAGTGGTACGGTAGGTTATTGTGGAAAAGTTTTTTTGAGAAGGTGGATTCTCTCTGACAACCATTTCTTTTATTTTTCTTTCGGTTGGAGTTAAAGGTTTCTTCAGGCACCTTTTTTTCAAAGGATTTTTCCGCTTAATTTCATATATATCAAAATTTTCTTTGTTTTCTTTTATTATGTGCTGATCTAGTATCTATATTATTTTCTTTCATAATTTTAAGAATTTAGATAAACGAGTATTTTTCCTCGGAAAGTCTGAAAACGTACCTTTTACAAAATTACTTATAATTTTAGGCATTTCTAATATTTAAAAATAGTTTTTTTGATCAAATATAAATCAATGTTTGTTCTTTCGAATAAATATAATATCACGTGAATCACGCTCTTCTTTCTCAAGCTACAGCAAAAGTGTTATTTTAAAAATTGAACACCATCTGTAGTTGAAGATTCTCAGTTTAAAAATATAGGATATGCAAAGCCTATTCAAATTAAACCAATAACCAATCAATAAATTCTGTGACAGAAAAATGATAGATATGGAAGGAATTTGACCCCATAATTTTAAAATATCTAAATATCAGACTAATTTGCTTATTTTAGTGGTATAAAATGTGATGCCGATATTGCTGCATAATGATTGGTAATAATACACTTCTATAATATTGATATAGAACGACAACCAGTTATAAAACTTATTACAATTTTATCTTAGAAGCAATGGGCGCTTCTCCCGTCAAAATAAACGTCAGAATCTGAGGCCATCTATTGACCGTCGCCGCAACTAGCGGCATCGGGTCGGTGACAAAGCCTCGACACCAACTTTGGCAAACTGATAAGCGTCCACCTAGAGACCATGGTTTTGGGCTAATGGCCCTCGTCAGTCTAGGGCGGACTTTATTCCATGAGATCCACACGGGATCTAATGGAGTCCTCACAATCTACCAAAGAGGTGTTTTGCTGGCAATGTGGCTGGGCCAAATCTATGGCTAGAACATAGATGGAAAATTTGCCGGGAGGAAATTAATCCATAGAAGCAATGGGCGCTTCTCCAGTCAAAATAAACGTCAGAATCTGACGCCATCTATTGACCGTCGCCGCAACTAGCGGCATCGGGTCGGTGACAAAGCCACATAGTTGCGGCGACGGTCAATAGATGGCGTCAGATTATGACGTTTATTTTGACGGGAGAAGCGCCCATTGCTTCTATGGATTAATTTCCTCCCGGCAAATTTTCCATCCAATTTTATTTTAATACAGCTACAAAATCTAATATGTTGGAGACTCTTTCACTATGAGGTAAGAAATTTTATTAATTCTTTTGATAATCCATAACTTATCTTATAATCCTCATTTTATATTATTCTTTATGAAATATATATTTTTTAAACGGCCATATAATTATTTTTTAAAAAAACCTTTTTTTTTTCGGATGCTCAACCAAATGCATATATCAAAGTATGCTTCTCTATTAAAGATATATTTGTATAAATTTCTCTCTACAAATTATTTCAACCATTTTTAAATTATCAATACTGAGATTTTTCTTCATAGACATATACACCTATCCCCCGATTTACACGGTACTTGTTTTACACGTTTTCGCTTTTACACGGTTTTCCAAATAATTTTTTTTTTGTTTTTATCGCACTATACTAAAATGCGATATTCTACTCTATACTACCTATGTTGAAAAGAATATTGGGAGGCTCTGATTCATGAGGGGGCGAACACCTATTCAGATTTGACAGTTTAATATACACCTATCCCTCGATTTACACGTTTTTCTCAGGAACGTATCTACCGTGTAAATCGGGGGATAGGTGTATATCAAACACAAAATTGGCCTTTTCTGACCGTTCACATGAGTATTTTTATATGGCAAGGCGCCATCTAGTGGAACAAAAATAAACTAAACGTTGATTTAGCCTGTTCCAAAAATATTTGCTAACCCACACACACACACACACACACACATATGCATATATATACTGTTGCACCAGGCTGCGGTTTGACAGATTCTTCAGTGTTGATTCTCTACTCAGACGCGTCTTGCATCTTTCCAGAGCGTGTCTCAACCATCCTACAAGGTTAAACCAGTCAATAATAAAACAACTATATATTTAGGTAGCACCTAGAATATCTTTTTATTTATCACATCAAAGTTTAAAGCAGGTGGGGTATTTAGTGTATCAAAGTACAAATGTTTTATAGTACCTAATATTTTATAGTAATAATCTGTTTTATAAAAATAAATAAATATATAATTTAAATTTTAAATATATTAACAATAATATTATAAATAATTTTTAAAATACGCGCATTAATCATGATGCAACAATATATATACATTTTTTTTTTTGAAAATAGAGAAATCCATTAATAAATCTTTAAATAAAAAGGCATATATTGGATCAAAATATCATTTATTTTGCCAATATTTCAGTTGGCTGAACGCCAACCTTTATCAAGGTGTTATAACATATTTAATGTGTGTCAACAACATGATATGGCGCTGAGCTTGTTGTTGACACACATTAAAATGTTATAACACCTTGATAAAGGTTGGCGTTCAGCCAACTGAAATATTAGTAAAATAAATGATATTTTGATCCGAATATGCCTTTTTATTCGAGAAAAAAAAAATACACATATAAAATATAAAGGCATATATTGAAGTGAGTAAAAATTGAAAAATATGAATCCAATATACGAATTTTTATTGCTAAAGATTTAAATATGAAATGCTCTATTTTCAAAACAATATATATCGGTGTAATCAATCTATGACATTTAATTATGAAAGTCCCGAACCTTTTCAGAATAATTTCCAATTTTAAAATTGTTTTTAAAGTAAACAATCCTAACTGATAATCCGTGCCCTGAGAAAATATTTGGTATTGATTGAAATATTTTCTAACACAAATAGTTCAAACAGATACACGCACATTAGCCGTATATAACTTATCAGAAAAATAAATTACTTTTTATGACTTCTCCCCAGCGCTAAATAAAATATCTGGGAGCGGTGCAATTAACTCAGCTTAATGGAAACCATTTCAACACTTGGCGCTCCCATTTAAATATGGTGAAAGCAAACAACCGATTTATCGTTCCACACACACAGTTTTGGATATTATTTTTAATACAGTACAACCTCTCTATAAAGGACACCTTGTTGCAAAGCCAGAGTGTCCCTTATGGAGAGGTGTTCCGTTCCCAGAGAGTTGCTAAATAATAAAATAATTATAATAAAAAAAGGAAAATATAAGACCTAATCCAAATAATTTATCAGTGTGTGACTTTTCGGCAACAACATTGTCACCATCATCAGACTAAAGAATAAATGAGAAAAAATATCACAGCAAGTTCTTAAATAGTACTGTTATCAAGTGTTTAAACAAGATAAACGATAAGGGAAAATAGTTTTTTTAAGACAACTTGAAATATCAGTAAAAGAATTGTCATTTTGGTGATGAAAACTGTCTTTGTAGAGAGGTTTCCTCTAGCGAGTGATAAATGAAGTACTTTTCAACTATTATCAAACCCATAAGAATCAATTTTTCTCTCAAAATTTATAATCCAAGTTTTAATATTTAAATTATTATTGTATTTTACAAAAGACGGCATCATCACTTGATTAGCAATTTCAAATTCTTTTTCTCTTTTTGCTTTTGCCATGAATTCACATGTTTCAAATAAATTAATATTATTAAGTTATATAAATACATTAGGTATATCCTGTCGACTAATGAGAGTGTCCTCTCATGGAGATTCTACTATAATGTTATACTTTCAAGTATTAAAATTACAATTATATTCTCACAATGAGTATCTATTTTATTTAAAAAACGCTAGCTTTCAAGCGTTAATCGCTCTTCAACGGGCTTACTATAACCTTGACTTTATCCCACCAGAAATATTTACAAAAGACAAACGCGCGCCACGTGGATATATATATATATATATATATATAATATATATTTATAACTGAAAATTTTAAATTGGTTTGTAATTTAACTATTTTATTGAATATGTCTATTTTTGTAAATATTTCTGGTGGGATAAAGTCGATATTATAGTAAGCCCGTTGAAGAGCGATTAACGCTTGAAAGCTAACGTTTTTTGTAAATATAAAATATACTCATTGTGAGAATATATTTGTAATTTTAATACTTTTTTCACAATTTTATCATGAATTTAAGTATATATAGTAGAGGGTTTAAACATAACCAATCATAAAATGATGTAATAGTGCATCGTCTGTTATATGAAATATAAACTATTTTGTCACGTAGGATTGTTTTTGGAATGAAATAATTTTCTCTGCTGCCCTCACTTCAATGATAGAGAAACAGCTGGGAGGGTTCACAATCGATGAGTCAGACCCTTCCATTATTTTATCATTGCAGTAAGGACAGTAGAATATTGTTTTATTTCAAAAAGAATCAGAAGCGTCAAAAATAGTTTATATTTTTTATAACAGATGGGGCGCTAATGCATCATATTATAATTTTATTTGAAAAAATACTATTTAAATTTTGCGGAAGAGCATTTATCGAAGTATATTATGTCTTTATATTTATATGTATTTCTAATGTCCTCACCTTCATCAAAATTTATATCTAAACGAATAAGCATAAAAAAGATAAGAGGAGCTTCTTTTATAAATTTATTGTGCAAGCTTTCGGACAATACGTCCTTCTACAGGCATGGATAGTTGTAAAACTAACAGGTTAAGCTTACACAATAAATTTATAAAAGAAGCTCCCCTTATCTTTTTCATGCTTATTCGTTTAACCAATTTTTTAAGAGTTCCTTATCGTTCAAAATGTATATCTGTAGTTCATTCGAAATACATTTTCTAAGAGTCTAGCTGCAGTAGCGGTATGAAATAAAAACAGCAAAATTCAATATCAGCTCCAGGACTCCAATTTACTCACAGAAGCGATGCAATATTACAGAAGTATGGTAGATTAAACTGACGAAACCGCTGAGAAGGTTCACCATTGATGAGCCATGCCGTCCCATTATTTTATCATTGCACTAGTAGCAGAAGAAAATTGTTTTGTTTCAAAAAGATAAAAACGCGATAAAAATAGTTTAGATTTCTTATAACTGATCATGTCTAACTGGGAAGCGAGAAGCAACATCTGCATGTCACCAGATTCCTGCCAGTGGATTCTAGGGTTGAAGATAGTTGATTGAAAGTATCAAAATGGAAGCATTCAAATAATGTATAGTGTAGTAACATGTACTCTAACATTTCAATAATAATATCTTACTGATATTAAATGTTAAACAACTGGAAAATTATAAACATATATTTTAAAACTCGAATTAGGGATTGATTTGAGTGATTTCCAGAGTAGCATTTTGGTCTATGGATCGGTCGCTGAGTACTTGACCCTTTGCCACGAATATCGACGCTCGTAAAACTAACATTGACTTTGTCATTTGGAATTATCATTTGAAATAAATTGGGTAACTCTATTTGTGAAGAGTGATAAATACCATGATGAAACGCTATAAACAATTTGGGTAGAATCCCCCGACGTTTCGCTCAGCCACCAATATTGTAGCGAAGAAATAAATTCTTTGTATATCTTAAGATATTAAAGTATTTATTGATGACTTCAGCAGGACTAGTCGACAATTATCAACAAGAACCAAAAACCTATATACAGAACAACCTAGCTATTGAACATACATGTTGATTTTACAAATACGGAGTAATAATCTGTTGAGTATTTTTATTGATTAATTATAAAAATTAAATTAAATAATAAAATATAAATTATTTCTTCGCCACATAGCCTCCTCCTATAAAGAGCATCGACCCGATGCTCAGCAGGAGACATACATCCTCAGTCTCAAGGCTCGAGAACGGGTGATAGGGCCTGAGATCTCTTCGCGGGTCTGTGGTTGTTGTCTTTGTTCAGTAGGGATGTTCATATTTGAAGTAAACGAAAAATTGCGCTACAAATTTTAAAATAAAACTACAACCTTTCGCAATAAGTTTCTTTTATTATGATATGCGCGAGCTTTCTTCTTCTTGGAAGTTTGAAGAGTCGTCTTCTGGGTCCTCTTCTAGGTGATCCTTCTGGTTTCTGGGTTCAAATAAGGCTTCATCCTGCAAACGTGGACTATGTCTGTAGTTTTTCGTCAACCTTGTTAGTTCCCAAATGTCTCCAACTCGTAAGTCACATCGGAGATTTTTTGGGTGACTTTGTATGGGCCGAAGTAATGTCACATTAATTTTTCGGAATTTCCCACCTTACGAACAGGGATAAAGATCCAGACTATGTCTCTAGGCTGGAACTTTATGTTCCTGTGGTGAGTGTCATTACGGAGTTTATTACTTTCCTGAGACCTCATGGCGTGCATACGTGCCAGTTGTCGTGCTTCTTCGGTTCTTGTCCCTAGAGTTTGGATGAAATCGTCATCTTCTGGCAATAACTTGGGAAATAACACGTACAGAGGAGTCTCGGCTTAACGCCCGTGTACAAGGAAAAATGGGGTGAACCCAGTACACCTTTTTTCTGTGTTGTATGCAAATGTAACGAATGGAAGAATCCTGTCCCAATCTTTCTGGTTGACATCCACATACATGGACAGCATATCTGCTATGGTCTTATTCAACCTCTCCGTGATTCCGTTTGTCTGGGAGTGATAGACGGTCGTCTTTTAATTTTTAAATATTAAATATTGATATGCATTCAGAATATTCAGCTCAAAAATAATAATATAAACTTATTATGTTTCTCTTATATTCTTCATTTCTTTAGTTATATTAAATCAATAAAGCATGGCTATCTGTTAAATATATATTTGCATACATTTCTCTTTTTAAATATTTTTCGACTACTTTTTTAAAAAGTACCCTTATTATCAATATTACAATTTTTCTTTATTTGTTTATAATTTTTTTTTAAATTACAAAGGCATATATTGGATCAAAATATCATTTATTTAACCAATATTTCAGTTGGCTGAACGCCAACCTTTATCAAGGTGTTATAACGGTGTTATAAAGGTTGGCGTTCAGCCAACTGAAATATTGCTAAAATAAATGATATTTTGATCCAATATATGCCTTTTTAATTAAATATTTATTTATGGATTGCTCTATTTTCAAAATATGTTTATGTATATAGAATATATATAGGTCAAGTGAGATAATTTACTGTCAAATCTATGATTTATGTTTTACTTGCGGCTGTTTCTCTCCCATTGACGTCGATAGACCAATATGGAGACAAACAGCAGAGAATCAATGTGGCCCAGATACACATTCTGCTTCTCACTCACTCAAAACCTCATTATCGAATACATCATGGGGATTTGAAGAGGCTCCCACGCTTTAAAAAAACCTATCAAATAACTATTTGTTTCTCCAGAAGACATTTTAAAATGCGGCTCGTAGAGAAAAAAAAATATCAGAAGACAATTTGAAAGTTGGCGCCCAGCTGTTCCCCCCAATTAACGACCAAGGCAATCTAATTACACTGCAGCTCACTAAAACATTTAATTATAAACTTCCAAATAATTAAACCGAACTCTGTTTAAATTCACAATTAAGTCTTAAGTAAAAAGGTTTGAACAAATGATCATTTAAATGGTTGTTTTGTTAATTACGGGGAGAACACCTTGTTAATCAATTTCCAATTAAAGTTCTACCCCCTACCGCCAGGTGGAGCGCTGCCCAGGGAACCAGCCCCACTGATGACTTTCTATTAGACAATTGATTCGGACCAGCCGACAACAGGTACTGCTCCGTCTTGTTTACCCGAACATTTCCATATGAGCAAATCTATCCTTCAACTCAAGCTTCGACACAGAGATCATATTTCCCATCATTAGTGGTCGTAATAAAGATAAAGTTCTGTTTTAATTGGAATTGTGCTCTTGAGAGACAACTCGTTCCCCCCCCCCCCCCTTTGTAGAAACAACAGTAACCTTTAAAACCTGAAATTTTCCAATCTGTCTATTCAACTGCGAACCATTCAAATTTGGAACCAATACAATACTAATCGTATTTTCCCTGAGAACAAGTGAGATTGTTAAATAAATCTACTCCCCTAACTCTTCTCTGAGAGAAAGTCAGATTCTAAAACAACCAACTCCTCTAACTGTTCTTTGAGAGCATGTAAGAATTTTAAATTAACCCAATTCTCTCTCTATCTCTAATTCAATAAAATAATGGCCACATCTGCAGTCAAAATAGATTTCAAAACTAGACGCCATCTATTGACCGTCGCCTCAAACTAACGGCCTCAGGTCGGTGACAAAGCCACAACACCAGCTTTGGAAAACTGAGAAGCATCCACCTGGAGACCATGGTTTCCGGCTAGTGGCCCTCGTCAGTCTAGTGACGACTTTATTCCACCAATATTTATTAACATTTTATTAATGGTAAAATATTTACAGATAAGACAAATTGTTAAAGACATGATATAAAATATAAATTAATTTTTCAATGCCATAGAAGGTAAGTTACGCTCTGATAAAGAGTAAAATATAAAAAAATACCTAGAGAATTAAAATTGAAAGGTTCTGACAATAAATGTCAAACAAGTAGGCAGGGTTGAGAGTATATGTATAAATTTAAAGAATAGTTTTATTCTGTCTATGTTTGATGTTTCAATTGTATTAGGAATGTTACTATGTTTGTAGTTCTTTTATTTGTTTTTATCTTTTATTCGGGAGCAAAGTTTCTACACCACCCAGGAGGTACTGCCCAGCGTAATACTCTTTATTTATAGTGACGATTCTTCTAAAGAAATTTCTAAATATTTTGTAAAGTGGATATCTCTTTATCCTCCCTTAATATACAGTGAACAACTTGATTCTCATAGAAACATTAGTAAACCTGCACGCTTTAATAGTCTCCCATACGACTAAAAGAGAGTCCTCTTTTGGCCAGTAATGGCAGTTACAATCAGTGGGTTAGAATCCTTGGAAGGTTCCCCACCTTATAAATTCTACGGATCTCTATTCCACACTCCTCTGACATAACTAAGCTCGGGTTGTTGGTACAGACCATCGACCACAGTCTTGACTGACCCGGCGGTGTACAGAGCTCTTAGCTATGCCCCATTGTTAGAGCCGCGTCACCCAGGAAACCTAAATTTTTATTCGGAAGATAGAATCCTCTGAAGCTGTTATACTCCTGTAAGGGTTTGTAATACCCGAAAACTTGAGAGATCGTTAAAACAAAGCAAGAAACCTATCCTCGTAAGAAATGTGTTATTGCACTAATATTTTAATTATATTTCTCAATAAGTTTAAAGAAATACAGGTTTATGGTGACATGCGGTATATCATATAAAGGAAAATTAAATATAAGAAAATTTAAAGAAATGCCAAAATAAACTCGGAGTACTATCAAAACAACATTTTGAAACCTATATTTTAAAATAATATTCCCTCTATCTATGGAAAACAGAGCAACAAAGTCTGTTTTCACCATGATAACGCCACAAGTCATACCTCATCTTCATCCCAAGCTTATTTGGAAGATCTAAGGCAAAGAACAGGAATCAACACTATTCCAAAGAACAGAACCCCTGTAAAATCTCCTGATTTAGCCCCGATGGATTTTTGCATTTTTGGAAGCCTTAAATGAGCACTTGGAAAGAGGCACCCTAGGGCAATTGAAGGTCTCTGGAAAGTGGTAATGGAAGAATGGGATCTTTTGAGTATGACCATGATCAGAAAGTGTCTGTTATCGTGATAAATCAGGTGTCCTTCTGTGAATAAACAAAATGGCTTTCAAATAGAACATTTGAAAATTTTCAAATATGGTGTTAATTTTTAATATTTTATAATAAAACTTGTTTCCTATAAGTGTGAACACCCTCTGTATTTAAATAAATCTAGAGAGAGAATATATATGAACGATAAAAAGATCTTTTAACGTTCAAATTTGGATACGAGAGAGATATTTCGGCATATATTTTATTTCTGATCTATGAAAAATCAGAGAAAGAGATGTATTTCTCTTAAGATCTGACTCAGTAATTCAACAATGTGCAGAAGTCATAGCGAACAAAGATGCTCATGGAACATTACAAAGAGAACAAGATAGACTTCACAGGAATTCTATGTTTTGAATGGAAAGGTCTATAGAATGGTTTTAATTGCCAAAATATTTCAGAAGTGAATGTCAACGAAAGACATCTCTCAAGAACTTGGCAGCTGAAGTTCGACAATGGCCATCTTTGGTGTCTTAAGTGATGATCTATCTACAATTTCTATATACAACAACAACAAAAAAGCTTTTATTTAGGGCCTCTCGCCCTATACAGGATTCGCCAGTTCACAAGGGATGAGGAGAACACCTCCTGTGGAATCCAAATATCGCCATCGCTATATACCTATTCTTTGGTATTTCATTAATTAGAGCCGGAATTGAAGGACAAAGTTGCCCCGTTTTATCATTAGTTTATATTTCTATATAAATTTCTATATAATACATTTAAATTTCTTCAGCAAAGGAGGTAGGGAAGCCTCCCTTATTTAAGAAATGTGTACACATATAGAGTAACGATGATGATATATTAATGAATTATTATCATCACAACTACCTAATTAAGACAAATAATAATTATAATAGGAGAAATATCGCCTGATATCATTTGTAATAAGGAATTAAAACTAACGGCGAAGAGATTCTATGTTGAGAAGGTATAAGCTTTGCGACCTTTAAGACAGCCTTCAACAGACTGTAATACAGATACAAGAAACTAAAGAAGAGATCCCAAAGATAAAGGTTGCCAGGCCAGTATTCATAGTTCTTAAAAATAAAGATACTTCGGCCAGTAAATCTTTTTTTATTGTCTCGACGTTTCGGCAAAAATCTTTTGTCCTCGTCAGGAGCGAACAAAAATCAAAACATTTGGCAAAGCGTTAAAAATTATTCTCTATAAAAAATATTTACTGGCCGAAGTATCTTTAAATTTAAAGAAGAGATGATACATATACAGTAGAACTTTTGGATAATTCAAACGTGTTTAATTCCAATATTTATCTTGGTCCCTAGAATTTCTTAAAAATATTTTCAAATTTTAATTCAAATTTTTGGATAAATCAAAATTCTTCAAATCCCTTGGGCTTAGAATTATCCAGGTTCGACTGTATATTGAGTAATGATAAATATTATTTGTTTAAACCATATTATTGTGCATTCAATCGCATAGAACACAAGTGGGACATTCGGGCAGTTTTTGAATAAAGTTAGGCTTAGAAAATTACTTCCTTCTGTAGACTCGAAGCGCGAAGACTAGTGCATAACTTATACACACATTTCCCTTTACGTTCGAGAAACTTGATTCTGATAATTTCTGGAAGACAATTGTAAATTCTCTTTACATCTTTACATAGGATACGATATTTTTATGTAGATTTATAATATATACAGATTACAGTTTCGAAGATATCTTCTAAAATATTTATTCAATCATATATTCATCATATTTACAAAAAGACCCATATATAATTCAAGATGTAATTACATAAAGTTGATATGATTGTAACGAAATAAATACAAATATATTGAATATATAAAATTTGGTTTAAATGTTTAGAGATATGTGCGCCATGTTCAAATATTCATTTATCATTCTATATATGCATGTTTATAAATATTCTATTTGAAGTAATATATGACGTTATAAATATAATAAAGATAGTTGATTAAAACATAAATATTTACTCTGCTTTTAAAATATTCATGAAAATTATGTTCTCTATATAATTAACATTTATATATACTGGACGCTTTGGAAAAATTATTCAGATAATTTGCAAAAATAATGAGAACATTGTTGTTGTTGTTGTCGTGTCCAAAGAAGAGCCTCAGATTTATCCATGCATCTCCATCACAGCAGCAGCATTGTCCATTATCTTGGGTGTGTATACTGTATTGTTGTTGTCGTGTCCAAAAAAGAGCCTCAGATGTCTCCATGCATCTCCATCACAGCAGTAGCAATGTCCTTTATCTTGGGTGTGTATACTGTATTGTTGTTGTCGTGTCCAAAGAAGAGCCTCAGATGTCTCCGTGCATCTCCATCACAGCAGCAGCAATGTCCATTATCTTGGGGGTGTAAATCTGCTGCTCTGGGTCCATGTCAATTTTCTGCAAAGCTGTGGTCATTGTTGGACATGAGAATATGTGAGTAGGTGTTAGTTCCACACCAAGACAGTTGTTGCATGTCCTATAGGTTATTGTGCCATCTGGATGTATTGCCATTCCTTTAAGACATGTAAATGATCAATTTTCTGACACCGTAACTAGATTACGGACTAGATGGTGTCCAGTTTTGACATTTAATTTGACGGAAGAGGAGCCCTATGCTTTTTTAGAATACTGACTGACATGTAGGCAAATATTGCTAGAAACGATCCCAAGTTTGGTCATGCTGGGACACAACTCCAAAGGTTTCCAAAGTTAGCTGAAGAATTTCCTAGATGTCATCTCACAGAAGAGAAGATTGTAGAGTCTTAATATATTGGATTTCTTCGTAATATTATGTTTAGTATAGGTTCGACACAGGTAATAAGGATATCAAATTTCTGATGAATTTGTAAAGTGAATCTCTCTCTATTCTCCCCCACTATACAGTGAACCTCTTGATTTAGATAGATTTGTATTGTTTTCTCTCTTTCTATTAGATACGAAAATAATGAGACTCTAATAAACCTGCACTCTTTAATAGTTTCCCATACGACTAAAATGAATCTCTCTTTTGGACAGTAATTGCAGGTACAATCTGAGTACCCTAGAATCTTTCACCTTTTATTTCGCCAAGGATTTCTGCACTCTGAAGTTTTCAAAGTCAATTTACTCATTCTACGGTAAAATAAAAAGGTTCACAATGAAACAATATATCAATAAAAGGTCAACTTGTCAAGCCTGATAAACGAAGTCCTAAATTAGAAGAAGTTTTAAACTCTGGCCTTCCGAATAACTAGGAGAAAAATGCTGCGTGTTAGAGGCACATCCTCACATCTGAAGATCCTTTGAAATCTTCATGAAGGAAGTCTAATGAATTAGTTAACATAGAAACTCTAATTAAACACTATATTCACATAATAATATGAAACTATGTATATTTAATCATGTTTGTGTATAATTTATGTTTGATCGTCCACAAGCAGGAATGGTTCCCAGGTGTAGAACTCCTTCCTTCAATTACAGAGCAAATTATTAAACACGCGCTATTTAAAATAAATCGCAACATCATCATTTAGCATCTTACTAATATACGCTGGAGAATTATGGCATCATTTTGTGGGGGTTAATGGCGGAAAATGTTTAACTAGTTATCTATGCTAATAGTTTGTTTCTATATAGGTTAGGCTAACGTCTACTTGGCAATTAATGTAATGTCCGCTTTATAGCTAAACACAGGTTCAACCCGTTCTCTGTACCTAAGGTAGAAGCTGAAGAGAAATTGGTACAATGGTTAGCAGAGAGGTTAGACACGGTGTAAAGTCCGCCAAGCCATGAGGCAAAGGAGAACATACCCCTACACACTCTACCTCCTTCTTGTTTTTCAAATTAGGAATTGAACCTGTAAATCAAATAAAATGGAGAAAATTCAGCGTTTAGGTATGAGTCTTTGTCAATTCCCCTAACCACTCCTCGCAAATGATTTATATTTTTTTGTTAAGAGGTATGATGTTATTAAAATGAAAATTAAGGCTTCCAGGGATAGATTTATTTCAAATTATTCAAAAAAAAAAAACACGAATATCTCTAGCTTTCAGGTTTTCAACACTTGTCCTTCTGGAGATTTATTGCATTGTTGTTTTTCTCCTTTAGAAGGCTTTTTGTGCCCGAAAACTAGAGATATTTGTGAATCAAAATTTTAAAAAATAAGCTTATCTGTGGAAGCCTGATATTTTTTCTTAATATTGATACAAGGGATTTGTTTTATCGAAGTCTGATGTTAGATAAATCACAAAATTATGTTTTATACGTAATATTATAGGAATATAGTAGTAAACATAATACTGTTACGTCGTACCCAGACGCCGTTCGTGTACTTTGTCCACTCAGGATGCCACAAAGATAAACATGTGAGTTTGAAGGGCTGCAGCTAAGTTAGCGCTTTATTATGTCTCACTTAACAGAAGGAATACAATGAGTGGGACTTGCCTTCAACCTCCCCGTCAGAAGTATCCTTGGCGCCGCGGATGTCACTTTGGTGAATCTTCCCGCTTCACACTATTCAAGTCCAGCCTGGACTTAAACCGCCTTGTAGGCCGCTCCGATGTCAGGCTCTCCTGGCACCGCTTTTCAGAATCATCTACACGCCCGGAGTCAAGTCGCCACGTCCTCTTCTCACCGCAGATGTAACCAGACTCTGTCCTCCCCCACATAGGAATGCTGTTTTTAGCGCCTGCCACATGACAGCGGGGGCAACTAGAGTCCACCCCTCTTTCCCCAACTTTACTCTGGTATCTTGGCCTTGTCATCCATGTAACAATACTCTATTCATGCACGTCATAGAAACCTGGTATAGCCGTATCAAAGTAATTGAAGAATCTGTCATTGAATAATCTATTATTGATTACAATAGAAACGCATCATGAGTATCTGCACGTAAACCTGACCTGTAGTAGGTGAGAAAGATAGAAATCCTCTTTACTCCGTTACTGAGACCGTGCTGATTCGTGAAATAAAATAATGGAAGAATATCTAAAGAGACAAAGGTCGCCTCTCCGTCAACATAGACGTCAAAACTAGACGCCGTCTATTGACCGTCACCACAAACTAGCGGTCTCGAGTCGGTGACAAAGCCACAACACCAGCTCTGGCAAACCTAGAGACCATGGTTTCGGGCTAATGGCCCTCGTCAGTCTAGGGTGGACTTTATTCCATGAGATCCACACGGGATCTAATGGAATCTTGAAGAATATCTGTTACACTTTATTCTTTAATATCAAATATGAAAATGTCAACGAGATAAAATGCCATGACTTTCACAGAACAAACAAAAGAACAATAAAATCCGTTATCTCTCTAACTGACCAACTAGTTTCCTGGCAACAGCAATGTCAAACGTTTTCAGCAAATATTTTTCCCGGACGGACGCCCTACTAAAACATTAACAACGTTCTGGTGAAACAAATGTCGTCCAAGTTATGGCCTCGTTATTTATTTTTATTATCTTGAGACTTCTCTGGCCACTTTATTTCCTTGGATTCCACAGGTGAGAACGTGACTGGAAGTTATCATAGAGCTCTGTAGGGGTCATATCAGACTTAACGGTCTAGCTCAGGGGTCGACAAACTGCGGCTCTTTGGATGTGAAGCTGTTTATATAGTTCCATACGCAAATGTTATTTATGTGAGTTCTATTTATTCTTAACACAAAGCAATAACGCGCCATCTATACATATAAAATGAAAGGATTTAAAAACACGAATATTTTTTTATACATAATACAAACTTCTACTGTCCTTACTGCGATGAAAAATTCTACTGTGCTATAAGCTTATGTCCATAGTTTTCTTGAAAACCATTTCTGAGATTCCACCCTTCAGTGCTGCGTATATAAGCAGAATCGTCCAATACAGTATTAGAGCTCTGAGAAGCGGTCATTAAATTGGCGAAACCGCTGGGAGGGTTCACCACTGATGAGCCAAGCCCTCCAAATATATTTTTTCATCGCAGTAAGGACAGTAGAAGTTTGTATTATGTATAAATTTATTTGATTAATTTGTATATATAAAATTTAATTCAGGCATAGAATTTTCATGTTAATTAAAAAAATAAATTGTGCACATCTTAAAATATGTAAATAGCATACCATGTATAAATAATAACTAAAAATTGAATAATTTCATCTTATACACTCCTGTCGAAGGGTTTGCGATACCCGAAAGCTCGAGATATTATTTATGAAATAAAAGAAACTTATCCTCGGAGTTCTATGTGTTGCTGCAACTTGTATACCAGAGGATTCTATCTTACGACTATTTATTGTTGGCAAGAAAAAAAAAGGTTGTGGCTCTTTAGAAACTTTGAAAATATGAATTGTAATTTTTGAATCATTCGACTCAAATGTTTTCCAACCCCTGGTCTAGTCATATATTGGTGAGAGGGTGACGTATCTCATATAAACGGATAACTTATACAACGACTTCTGGATGTTAATCAACTCTCCGGAATTGTAGTTTCAAGTTGAATAAATCTGTCAAAATATATTATCTGTAAATTGGGATGTGTACCTAGCTTACACTGTCAGCTTATAATCATTGTTTGAAAATTATAAAACCGGTAATTAGTGTATAATTGTTTAAATCCCCCCCAGCCTTAATATAATTGCTTACACTAGAGGGACTTTTATAGGTCATGCCTAACAGAGAACGAGTTCCTAAATAAGGAAAATCAGAATATAAACAAAATCTGTCTTTCAAAATATTTTATTTCATCACAGATTCCGATGATTTTAATCAATTCCTGTGTGCATATACAGTATAGGTGAACAGATTTATTAAAGAGAGATGGGTATCACGAGAAATGGGGACAAGAACTATAAATACATTTAAAGATATTTTCCGCAACAATATGCTTCATTTTTAAATATCAAAAAGTAGTTAAAAGCTAGATATAAATTGTACATAATAGTTAGAAATTTATAAAATAATCTTTGTGATTATTATATTACTTTATCTAGTTGATTATAATTTTATTATTATATATTTATTTCCAAGATCATAGTCTTTGAAGAGTTTAATATTTGTTTTTGACTCGCGCTTTAGATGTTGTACTAAATTCGAAAAATCACGTGAGAACGTCCTTGCAACCTCAGAAAAAAGCCTTGCCAAATGGTTTATTTTTATTTACTTCTTCTGAAGAAGACAAAAGTTTTTTGTCGAAACGTTGAGAAAAATTAAAAAAAACTCTAACTGGCCGAAGTGTCTATTTTTCAAAGAAATATGAATGCAGGCAACCTCTATTTTCAGGATCTGACAAATCTATTATTTCGAAACACAAAATGTCTAGATTGGATATTTACCTTTTGGAAAATTAGATGAAACACAATCTCCTAAATGATGTTATATCCCCACGATTTTCTTTTTAATTACAACCCTTTTTACATATTTGAATTGTGTTGATATGTGTTTTCTTTTCATCTAACTAACTTGCATACTAATTCTTGTACATATTTCAAATATCATTCTTTTCTTTCAATGTTTTGTTTACCTTTAAAGTGAAAGTGTCTCTAGGGGTACATAGCGCTCTAAATCGATATAAGATCATAAGAAAATAAAAGTTAGAAATTACCAATGTTTTAATCTAAATACAATGTTTACAATAGGTGTAAAAGTATCGATGGTTTCAAAAAATATTTCTCTAGAAAATTATTTGCTACGGAATGTGACAAATATATACACAACAGATTGTATTTGTCTTGTTTTAATGGGCAGAATTTATTATACTTGTATGTGCTTACCTTCCGGCATAATCCAATTGAAAAATATTTCATTTACTTAAAACAATATAAATCAAACAAACCCTAATTTATTTCAATATTATTTTTAACATGTTTAATGAGCCGAATTTTTAATCTCCAGTTATCCTATCAATTGATCTTGTTTTCCTTTTGTTTAGTAGCAATATTTGTGCTGCGTTGAATAAATTAAATACGTAGCTCTTCAAATATATATAGCACGCAGCTTTCTGATTTTTCTTCTTTTTTAGTTTTTAACTGAGACAACAAATAGGTTTAGAACAAAGCCAGTTTTAAACTGTATCAAAGTTATCTATCGGAATAAATATCAATTTAGCTAATACTGGAATCATTAAAAATTAACGAATAGTGGATATTTATTCCGATAGATGGCGAAAGCCATCAGCAACCTTTAGGTGCACGATAAGGAGATGCCTTTTTCTTAATTTATGAACCTTATCCCAGTACAATGTCACATTAGTACTATTTCTTCACATGCATCGAGATATCATTCGACCAGCAGCATGTATCCTCCACCCATGCACGCATATTTTCAAAAATTGTTTATAACACACAAAGAATGGAATATATATTTTCTCCCCCTTTCAATATCATTAATATTTAAAATATGTAAAAATTAATTTGTATATAAAAATAGTATATATCATCAATTTATTATCGTGATACTCCTGTTGAAGGACTGACAAGTCCGAAAGCTTGAAAATAAAAATTTGAACAAGAAACTTAACCCTTGGAAGCTTAATTTACGTTATAACATTCATATAGTGTTGGGGAGAACTGTTGTTATTTGAAATAAAGCGTGGAGTGTTGTGCTGCAGGACGGGACCTGGGAGACTACAGCCCTGTCTTCAACAGCCACAAGCACACGGTGTTTGCCAACGGGTCCCTGGGCATCCAGAGCGCTGATAAGTCCGAGGCCGGGTCCTATCTATGCCAGGCCAGCAATGGCTTCGGTGCTGGACTCAGCAAGCTAGTCCACGTGGCAGTCCATGGTGAGCCTGACGGTTTACATTGTTGTTTATGTTGTTTTTTGTGCCTCTTTGATCACGCAGCATGCAACTGAACTCTAATCTTTATTTATTTTACATATGTCTTTTTTATATCATCGTTATTTACATATCCTCATGTTTTTCAATCGAGTCTGCCGTGTTGCCGGATCAACTTGTCAGTTCAATCATAACATGCATGAAGTTAGAGAATAAACGACCTCATCCCTAGAGCGAAAAAGAAACCAAGACTATATAATCTTCGATACATTATTTGCTATACACAAGAGATAACAGAATCCTGACATTGTACATAGTTCACCTTGACATACAAGCAAAGCAATATATTTGATCGCTGTGATAAAAAAAATTGAGTTATAAAAATTTCCAGTTAGGTTTACCTCACCTTGGCAACTAAGGTTACCTACATTACAGCTTCCATTTCCTGATGCTTAAACAAGATGACTAATGGAACAGTTCGGATGGCTAGAGAATTCCAAGGCTAATATATTATGATGAGGGCCAACAGCCCGAAACGCGTACGTGGTTAGCTTTTCTTGATTAATCAAGAATGGGTATTTGGCCAATTCTGGAATAATTAGAAATCAACGAGAATAGCTGATATTTATTCCGATAGATGGCGCAAGCCATCAGAAACTTTCAGTTGCACGATAAGGATATGCCTTTTTCATAAATAAAATTGTATAAGTAGTATACTTCATATTTTTCCGTTATCATTACTCTTCACAATTCATCTTTTCATGCTTCATCCCTATGGTTGGAAATAATCGTTATTTCTTCTTAAAATAAATTTCGATTTTTCGTTTAAAAGAAACACATGCAGGATAAATTTCAAAGGTCGTTCTAGAATCATAAGCCGTATTATATTGTATTGTAAGTAGTATATTTCTTGTATACTTTTTCTTGTCTTTTTTGTATATTTCGCCAATAGATTTTACTCCCAAATTTTCACCTAGAATCCACAAATTGTATGTTATAATTTTCTAAGTTAAAAAAAAAAGTCTCGATGTTTTGTAGGTAGTGTGGTCACTTGATTTATATAGATGTAACCGATCATGTAGCATCAATTGAGTATAAATATCGATAAAGACAAATATCATATTTCAATTAATATAATTAGCACATATTCGAATAAGAATAACAAGAATTTTGGCGAGTTTCATATATATTTATGAAAAAATAGTACAAATGTGATATTGTACTGGGATAAGGTGCATAAATTAAGAAATAGGCATCTACTTATCGTGTAACTGAAAGTTGCTGATGGCTTGCGCCATCAGCAACTTTTTTCTTGATTAATCAAGAATGGGTATTTGGCCAATTCTGGAATAATTAAAAATCAACGAGAATAGTTTATATTTATTCCGATAGATGGCGCAAGACATCAGCAACTTTCAGTTGCACGATAAGGAGATGCCTTTTTTAAAAATTTATATTTATATGTGAAAAAAAATAATAGAAAAAATAAAAAAGCACATTTTCTCTTGGTCAGGATATGCCTCTTTATTTTAAATATATTTATATGTTAAATTTAGAGAAATCCATTTATGATATTTAAAATAAAAGCATATTTTGGATCAAAACAATTTGAATTTTTCCGAGAAGAAGATAGGCGAACAGCCTCGTCGAAATATGGAATTTCAATAAATGTATTGATCCAAAATATGTTTTTATTTTAAATATATTTATATATGAAGAAACTCTATACCCAAAGATGCAGTTTTCCTTATTCAATATTTCTGGATGACTATTGCTCTCATAAAATTATCACATATGCGGGACATATGGTGATGTGAACGATATTGGCAGAGAATGTATCAGACAGAGCGATGCGAGAGAAGATTGTCTTACCGTAAGTATGGAACGCTTCACGATTTTGCGTGTCATCCTTGCGCAGAGGCCATGCTAATATTCTCTGTATCGTTCCAATTTTAGTATATGTACCGCCGAACAAGCGTGTACCGTGAGTAAAAGAAGAAGATTGAGGAAGTTTTAGGCACTCGATGAGCAGAGGTCAAGTCCTGGCTAGTGACCTTATATATGGGCGGAAAGGTCCGTCAGCATGTCTGTGTCAGCGAGAACTGCCCTTATTTTTTAAAATTCGGCGGATGTTATAAGCCTATTCCAAGTGTAGATGAGAGATTGGAATATCCCTAAGAAGGACGCAACAACATTCTGCAGAGATTCCGGTAGTTTGTCTAGTTGTTGTTACTGTGTTGTATTTAGGTTGATTTAAAAGTAGAAATATATTTAGGCCTTATTTATTTAAATGGCTTTTATTATATTACACCATATTAGATGCAAACTCAAGAATTACAAGTCAACAATAGGATGATGATGATGATGAGTTATATATTACGATATTAATATATACAGTTATCAGCGTCATGCATTCTTTCTTAATTCTGTCACCGTTTGCTTTTGGTTCAGTGGTAGAATGCTCGCCTGCCACGCGGGCGCCCCGAATTCGATTCCCGACCGATGCATTTTTTTTTTTTTTTTACAATTTTTAAAACTTATTTATATTTATGAAATATATGTGCTTTTCCTGTCTATGTACAGATTTATCGTCTATGTACACAAGTATACAAGTATGTATACAAGTTATTTGCAAATTGCGTGGCAAATTTGCCCTTTCGCTCGCAAGCAACGCCTCTAGCGGTGAAGATGGGGGGTAATATCAGCTGACTTAATGGACATGTAAAACGTGTTTCAACAGGACATAGAGAAAAATCTGGAAAATATATTTTTCGGATTTTTAGTCAAGAAAAATATATTGACAGGTTCTGGGAAAAAAGTAGTTATTTTTTATTCAGAAAATGATTATGACAATATTGCTGTATCATATTTGATTATCAGATACAAAATTATATCCGGAAAAATTCCAAAAAGCAGAGACCACGGGTGAAGCCAGTTCATTTTTATTATGCAGGAACAAAATTCTAACAGAAAAACATTCATTCGAGTAGAAGACACAAAGCCAGATCATCTCTTTATAAAAATATCGCTTCTCAGACACAAAGTTTGGAGCTGGACGTTTCACAAGAATGACATCCACGGCGCCAATTTATAATTGTAACGAATAGTATTTGAATAAAAGCATTTAATCGGGTAAAACCCGGGCATTGCCCTTTCTTAATCAATTCTTTCACCGTTTGCTTTTGTGAATGGAATAAATACCCAAATATGGCCATTTCTCATAACCATCGGTGATTCAGTGGTAGAATGCTCGCCGGCCTCCCGGCCGATGCATTTTTTTTTTTTACAATTTTTAAAACTCATTTATATATTATACTAGACGAATGACCCGGGCAACGCCCGGGTTTTACCCGATTAAATGTATTTATTCAAATACTATTCGTTACAATTATAAATTGGCACCGTGGATGTCACTTTTGTGAAACGTCCCGCTCCAAACTTTGTTTGTTTTTAAAATATAAAAATAAATATGTAAATTTTCACAACGATATTTGAAAATTATATCATTTTGAATTTCAAATACTATTCGTTACAGTTATAAATTGGCGCCGTGGATGTCACTCTTGTGAAACGTCCCACTCCAAACTTTGTGTCTGAGAAGCGATATTTTTACATATGGAAGATGGACGTAGTTCCCGGAGGTCACCCGCGAGGCTTTTTTGGCACCTGGCACAGCTGTGTCACCAACGCCAGGACCGCGCGCGGTGGGAACTCGAAATGGCCAACCGGCCGGCAGCCGGGCGATTCCATTATCTCGGGGGGGGGGGGGGGTGCCCGGGGGCAGGGAAGTCACGTGCTCGCCCGCAGCCAATGGGCGCCCCCCGCCATCAAAACGCCACGCGTTCTAGAGGGCGCTGCTCGTGAGCTAAGTAGAATAATTTGAATATATAGTTTTAATAATTGATTTATATATTTTTTAAAATAGCCTATCGTCTTCCCCGTTTTCTTTTACCTATGTATGGAAATTTTGGTACCAATTGGTTCAGTAGTTTTTGAGTTTATCGCGAAACAGACAGACAGACAGAAATAGACTTTTATATATATAGAGACGAGAATGACATCCACGGCGCCAATTTATAATTGTAACGAATAGTATTTGAATAAAAGCATTTAATCGGGTAAACCCCGGGCGTTGCCCGGGTCATTCGGCTAGTATACAATATATCACAGAATAATAATCTGTGGATTTAATATTATTAGAATATAAATATATAACAGTTACCAAGTCTAAGATTTCTCTTTATCTCTCCTCCTTACTGATTTAATTAAACTACTAAAGGTGACAAACAGAGAGGTACATTAGGGTGGTACATACCGCTTATGACCTAGCAATGAACGTCATATATTGAATTTTCTGTGCCTATAGGACATTTATCTATTCATTTTATCATCGCTGTTTTTAATGCATAAAACAATGTTTGGAACTCCTATGCGCAGAACTCGAAAATTCTTAACAATGGAAATATTCAGATTTGACAAAATCAGAAGACCTCACTTGTATGTATAGCGTAGTTTGGAAGTATAGCCCTCTTTAGTCCTTGTCAGTCATTGTCAGTTTGGCTGTCACCTTAACCTGCCAGGAAGGTAGTTCACCTGGTAATTCGCCATCAGCAACTCGAAATTTCCCCAAGCAGCTATGGTGACAAGTCCAACGATTTGAACGTTTTGCGCAGGTTTGATTAAAACATTTATAATTCTATTTATTTTTCTAGAAGAGGATGGAAGATAATAAAAAAATTATAATTTTTCTCTTTTCACACACACATATTGAAAAAAAAATGTATTTGTTTTAGAAGTATATTAACGATTTATTCAATATTATTTTTTGCTAAAAGTATATATATGTGACAATACGCGTAACCCCAAGATAGTGGACATTGCGACTGCTGTGATAGAAATGCACGGGGACATCTGAGGCTCTTCATTGGACACGACAACAACAACGCCAATGGTTTTTATTGATAGTGGACATTACTGTGATAGGGATGTACGGGGACATCTGAGGCTCTTCATTGGACACGACAAAAACAACACCAATGGTTTTTATAGATAGTGGACATTGCGACTGCTGTGATAGAAATGCACGGGGACATCTGAGGCTCTTCATTGGACACGACAACAACAACGCCAAGGGTTTTTATTGATAGTGGACATTACTGTGATAGAGATGTACGGGGACATCTGAGGCTCTTCATTGGACACGACAAAAACAACACCAATGGTTTTTATAGATAGTGTACATTGCGACTTCTGTGATAGAGGTACACTGGGACATCTGAGGCTTTTTATTGGACACGACAACAACAACATAAATGGTTTCTATAGAGAGTGGACATTGCGACTGCTGTGATAGAGATGCACGGGGACATCTGAAGCTCTTCATTGGACACGACAACAACAACGCCAATGGTTTTTATTGATAGTGGACATTGCGATTGTTGTGATAGAAATGCACAGGGACATCTGAGGCTCTTTATTGGACACGACAACAACAACACCAATGGTTTTTATAGATAGTGGACATTGAGACTGCTGTGATAGAGATGCACGGGGACATCTGAGGCTCTTCATTGGACACGACAACATCAACAACACTAATGGTTTTATAGATAGTGGACATTGAGACTGCTGTGATAGAGATGCATGGGGACATCTGAGGCTCTTCATTGGACACGACAACAACAACACCAATGGTTTTATAGATAGTGGACATTGAGACTGCTGTGATAGAGATGCACGGAGACATCTGAGGCTCTTCATTGGACACGACAACAACAACACCAATGGTTTTATAGATAGTGGACATTGAGACTGCTGTGATAGAGGTGCACGGGGACATCTGAGGCTCTTCATTGGACACGACAACAACAACAATACGCGTAGGGTAGAAGGCAAATGAAAGAGATGACTCAATTAATTAAAAAAAAAAGAATGGAACGACTACAGGGAGAATAAAAATAAGTCAAGCCCGTTAAACAACTTTCTACAAGTATACAATGCCGAGACGCTCCCGAGCAGCTACCTATAGAACTCCGAGCGCGTACCGCGAGTGGGCAGCGAGTCCAGTTTCCGATATGTATTCTCATCAAAGTTGCCCCGATCTCTTTTCCTTATCAATTCCTGGAAGAATATATGGCGACCACACTTTGCTTCAGCGAGCGCGAACTGGGACAAAGCTTCACTAAACATACGGGCAGTAGTGTGACGGCCTCGGCTACCGCGAGTTGAGAAAACACATGACTACGCATGCGCGGGCGGCATCCGGGACTCTGGCCACGCGCGTCGTCAACAACAAGGCTTGCTTCCAACGGCCGTTACTTCTTTTCTCTTTATATATTTCTGGCTTTAATTAAATTAATTTATAAAAAATAATTATAATTTTATCAGCGGCCTTCCCACAAGGCACACCAACACCCACGCAACCATACCACAGATTTATATTAAATTATGAAATATATTAGTTCTAAGGCATTATGTTGACAGGCAGGAATAGGACAAGAATCACTGACAGTTTTAGAAAGTATAGAGGCCTCAGCACTCTGGACACGTCATGCTACTCTATCCAAAAATATAGGAAGGTTCTAATGAGTGTAGGGACATAACAGTGGTTTGTGGCAAATAAAATTTAGAAATTATAATTATGAACTTACTCTAAAGTTTGTTTTTTAATGTATTGGGTGTTGAAACATTATATTAACTGTATCGACGTTGAAATGGCTAGACCTTTTTGTATTTGAAAGACGTTTGGAATTGAAATATTGAATTCCGAAGGAGGTCCCCAGGGCTCTCATTATATCTAATCTACAATATCTGAAAAGCACGCGATATGATAACGAAATTGTATGTAAACAATTATTGAATAATCTAAAGATTACATATATTTTTGTGAAAATTCAAACTATTTTAGACGCGTAAGATTCTTTTTGAAATTAAACAATTTCTACTGCCCTTACTGCAATGGAAACATTAAATGGAATAATATTTCTATGCAGTAAGGACAGTATAAATTGTTTAATTTCAAAAAGAATCTTACGCGTCTAAAATAGTTTCTAATTTTCATAACAGATAACGCGCTAGTGCATCATAACATATATTTGTATTAAGAAAAGGGTTGTGTTAATGCTGTAATTTGAAAAATATTAAATCTTTAATCGTAACATGTAAGTACAGGGAATGGTAAACTTTTTCTACAATTCTAAAACTCCCAAGTTAAAAACAAGGATTATCGAATACCTTTAGAGACTAGCGGGATAGCTGCCGCGATTGGCAGGCTTTCTTTGATGGCTCCCCAAGGGACTGCCGTTTATTTTAGCCAATGTATATGTTCCTATGTGACTTGACACTATAAGAATATGGGAAAGATACAGGTACCAGCACCACCCGGTACTGAACAGAAAGGCAAAAAGTCTCCAGAGAACGGCCACAGGAGAAATAACAAGTGTCTGCCAACTAATTAAAAGTGAATTACCACAAAGCCAGGATTTACGGCGCGTGCTGTGGCCAAATTATTTGTGCGACCAAAGTGAGATGGATAGGGCCCCGGAGTGGCAAAAGGTGTCGAGCGATCGCGGCAGCACTTGCTCCATTAGACCTGTCTGCCCTCGATTATTTAGGATTACGTACGCCCCTGTCGTTCATTGTTTCCATGGCCAACCTCAGCACAGTTCGACGTCCTTCATAGTGTGGAACATGTGTTTCATAGAAGTACCATTTATATTTCTTATACCAAAGCTTTGCGGGAAAACTCTTTACAACCATTTTGATATTTGATGAACACCTTGATAGACCCATATAAATAAGTATTGAAAATAGAGCAATCTCTCTCTCTCTCTCCATAAATAAATCTTTAATTAAAAAGGTATATATTGGATCAAAATATAATTCATTTTACCAATATTTCAGTTTTTTCTCTAAAAAATAGACACTTCGGCCAGTTAGAGGTTTTTATTTTCTCAACATTTCAACAAAAATCTTTTGTCTTCGTCAGGAGAAATAAATAAAAATAAAGCATTTTGCAAGGTGTTGAATTTTTTATTTATTTCTCCTGACGAAGACAAAATAATTTTGTTGAAACGTAGAGAAAATAAAACTTTAACTGGCCTAAGTGTCTATTTTTTTTTTTACAGATATATGAATGCTGGCAACTTCTATCTTCAAGATAATATTTCAGTTATCTGAACGCAACCTTTTTCAAGGTATTATACCATATTAATGCTTGTAAGCAATATTTGGCGTTGAGTTTGTTGTTCACACGCATTAATATGTTGTAATAATTTGATAAGGTTGGCGTTCAGCCAACTGAAATATTAATAAAATAAATTATATTTTGATCCAATATATGCCTTTTTATCGTAAAGATAGAGGCTGCCTGGCCGGCATTCATATTTTCTTCAAATAAAAGATACTTCAGCCAGTAAATCTTTAAATGTTTTAATTTTTGTTCGCTCCTGACGAGGACAAAAGAATTTTGTCGAAACAATAAAAAGGTTTACTGGCCGAAGTATCTTTTATTTGAAGAAATATGCCTTTTAAATTAAATATAAAAGTATATTTATTTTGTTTACGCATACAACACATGTTTTAACGTTTTGTCCAAAACATTTACTCAGATTCTGATTAATCTTCAACATAAAACTGACCGAACTTGAAAGTTAGATTCATGTTCTAACATTCACAATTTAGCCTAGTCACTTCACCAGCTGAATACCTAATTGTAAGATTGTGAATAAATCATTTGATATCTTGTGTAATAGAGTCAGCCTTCTCAGTTTGCCAAAGCTGGTGTTGTGACCTTATCACCGACCGGAGATCGCTAGTTGGGGCGACGGTCAATAGATGATATCTGGCTCTGACATTTATTTAACGGGAGAGGTACCCTTCATCTTTATAGGTCAATATCCAACCGGCAAAATATATATGAATATTTTCTGGTTGGATAATATTGATCATACACATTACACACACATATATATATATATTGAAAATAGAGCAATCCATAAATAAATATTTAATTAAAATCATTAATAAATGATATTTTGATCCAATATATGCCTTTTTAATTAAACATATATATATATATGTGTAATTTTTGCCGTGAGGACACCGATCTGAAGAGACAAATATCGCCTCTCTCGTCAAAATAGACGTCTAAACTAGACGCTCAGATTGTCAAGATTCCATTAGATCCCGTGTGGATCTCATGGAATAAAGTCCGCCCTAGGCTAACGAGAGCCATTATCTCGAAACCATGATCTCTAGGTGGACGCTTTTCAGTTTGCCAAAGCTGGTGTTGTGGCTTTGTCACCGACCCGAGGCCGCTAGTTTGCGGCGACGTTCAATAGATGGCGTCTAGTTTTGTTGTCTATTTTGACGGGAGAGGCGACCTTTGTCTCTTTATATATATATGTGTGTTTTGAAAAATAGAACAATCCATGCTTAAATCATTAGATAATAAAAAAGCATATATTGGATTGAATAAAATATTTATTTGCCAATATTTCGGTTGGCTGAACGCCAACCTTTATCGAGGCATTACATTTTTGTATAAACAAACTCAGCGCCGCATAGTGTTATAATATCACAGTTGAAACTTTTTGTAAACTGATTGTAACTTTTATAATATTTTTTTTTTTGCATGCACAAATTTCCCCCACCTACTTTTTTTTTTAAATATTATTTAAACTGTGATATTATAACACTATGTGGCGTTGAGTTTGTTTATACAAAAATGTAATGCCTTGATAAAGGTTGGCGTTCAGCCAACGAAAATATTGGCAAATAAATCTTTTATTCAATCCAATATATGCCTTTTTATTATCTAATATATATATGTGTGCGTACTAAAACAGGCATATCTTTCCTTTCTGCAGCAGAACGATGTACTTGTTCATCACCCAAATAAAAAACTTTACTAATTATGATAAAATTGCATATATGGATTAGAAAATGCATTATAGTTTTTTATTTCCCTATATAAAAATATTATATTCATCTATAAAAATAATATATCAATAATATCAAATAATTAAAATAAAATAATAAAAAAGATCAGGTGTTGGTATTAAAATATAAAAAAATCCATATCCTGATCACGAGCACATAAGCTTTTATAGATGGCAGAGCGCCATCTAGTGGAACAGAAATCAACTAAACATTGATTTAGCCTTTTCCCTGGTATTTGGCCAACCCATTTACTTGATAAATCAAGAAAAGGCATCTATGAACGCGTTTTGGGCTGTTGGCCCTCTTCAGCGTGGAATTTGGAGTTATTCGGCTAAATTTTAATGGTGACTAGCAATATATAGCAGAAGAGAATTTTATTGAAAAAAACTCTAGTTTTATAGAATTTAACTGGACCTCAACTAATCACAGGTTTATGAATAATAAAAAAAAGCTTCAGATTTCATAGATCATCTTCTTTCAATCCACATGCTGGTCTGAGCAGAATTTATATTTCGAAGAGGAAAGGCAAAAATTGAAAGAAAAACATTTTAACTCCTCATTAAAATAAATGTTTGGAAAAAAGTCGGAAACAAGATTAATTCAAATTACTGTTTTTTTCAGTAAATCCTATTTAAAAATAAAATCAATTTCCTTTCACAGTAATGAAGTCGTAACGAAGAATTAGTTCAATTGGATGGGGCAGCAGTCGGCGGAAACACTGCCGGATGTTGGAAAATATAGTTCTAATTAGGAAAGTGCAAGTTGTTCAACTCTGGAGTACAGTGGTGACCCACCAGGTATAGAGGAGATTTCAAGATTCCAAGAACTTTAATTGACTTAAAATAAATAAATACTTAGGTATTCATAATATGATACATTAGCGCTCAATTTCTTATGAGAATTCAAAACTATTATAGACGCTTATGATTCTTTTAAAAATAAAACAATTTCTACTGTCCTTACTGCAATGGAAAAATTAATGGGAGGGCCTGGCTCATCAGTGGGGAACCCTCCCAGCGGTTTCGCCAGTTTATAAAATATTTATTGAAACAAATATTAGAAATTGGTTGGTGGACGAGTGATTAAACCCCTCGATTCCAGACAGCTATGAACTGGGATCGAATCCCGCGTTGTACACTTTGTTTCAATATGTAAATAACCTTCACATATATTTATTGTTGTAAATATCATAAGGTAGGTTGTTCATTTTGAACGGTACCTAGTAAAGTTGTTTTGGAATCAGAAGAATCCAGGATATTAGAAAGTGTGTCCAAGCTCAATATAAAGGGGTTTAAAGATTTTTTTTTTTCTTGAATAATTACTGAATTTCAAAACACATCTCCCACACAACGTGTGAAAGTATCCTTCATTTAGAAAGTCTTGAACAATGATAATCATTTCAAAGTTTAGAGTAAAATTTCAGAGCCGACACAAGAGAGCGCTATTATTAAAAAAATGAATAGAGATTTTCTGCTTGAATTTAGATCATGTTGAAAATTATGGTATGGTAATGCAGTCGTGGTTGGAATCCTCAAAGTATAATAATGAAAAATAGTTTTGATCAGTAATTTAATTGAGTTAAAGGAATATATAAAAAAGACATGATTTGATAAAAGTGCTGCCTGGCTTAAGGCGTAAGAATAAAAAAATGAAAAGATTATTTACATAATGTACAAAAGATTTGAGCCGGCCATTGGGATAAAACAACAACGAGTTTTTATAGGGGAATAGTGACCTCTGGCGGTCGATTTAGCAGAGTATTTTATCTATGAAATATAATTTTAAACAAATAATACCCTAATATAACAATTATAAATAAAATATTTTAATATAACATATATATATAACGTAAATTGAATAATTTATTCAATATATGAGTTAGAGTTGTGGAATTCTTGGCTTAATTTATGGGGTCGGTGGAAGGGTGATCTAAACCGTTGGTATTCGACCGCTACGACCCGGGATTGAACCTCGCATTGGGAATTTTTTTTCTAATTAACAAAATGCTCCAATGGCCCCTGATTCTTGCAAAAGTCTAACCCTACAAGCGAGTTCAATTACCCAAACAGAGCTCTGGCACATTTGTAAGTGCAAAATTCGAACTGCTTTTCACATGTTTAGACATGTGGTGCACTAAAAAGCAGTCCCTAATTACCCACCATGATTATCACATGTACTTGGTTGAAATATTGCATAATTTTCGTAACAATTCCTTACAAACGAATACATTTAATTAGAAAGAACAAAATCTAAACTAATCGAAGACCTCAGCTTTTCAGAAACCTCTACTAAATGTGTTCACAATGATAGCCATTATAAGAAATGTAAATTATTTTTGACGCTTATGAATCTTTTTTAATTAAAACAATTTTCTACTTCCCTTACTGCAATGACAAAATAATTGGAGGGTCTGGCTCATCAGTGTAATCGCCAGTATAATCTACCATACTGCTGTAATATTGCATTTAGCTGTTTTCCTTTCATACCTTTACTGAAGCTAGACTTTCGGAAAGGTTTTTTTTAATGAACTATGGGCATAAGCTTTAAGGAGAGTAGAAATATAAACAAACATAAATATTTACTATACTTCGAGCATTGCTCTTCCGCAAATTGCGAAAAAAAAAGTATTTTTAAAACACAGTAATAATATGATGCATTAGCGTGACATCTGTTGTGAGAAATGTAAAATATTTTCGGCGTGTATGATTCTTTTATAATTAGAACCATTTTCTACTGCCTTTACTGCAATTATAAAATAATGGTAGGGCTTGGTTTTATTATTTTTTCATAGCAGATAGCGCTAATGCATCATAATAATGGTCATATAACCCACGGCCGATGTATTATAATACTCCAGAGATTGAGAGAGTGGATCGAACAGAAAGAATAATTGTGACACCAGACGACACTATGTCTCAATATGCTGTTGGACAGAAGTGTTTACACCAAAATATTTACAGAAGGACCTGCTGGTTGATAATATACTTAGTACCCACTTCAATTTTAAGTGAACAACACTAAGTTGGTTTATACTCTTTTTTAAAAGTTTAATTTGAATGTTTGCAGTGATGTCTTATGGCTTCATTAGGTTGTTCTAACCTAAAGCTAAATTAACTAAGCAATAAAGCAAAACTAAGGATTAAATTGTACAACTGCCAACAATCAGCAACGTAGTGAGATATGTTTTACAACCAAAGCTGTAACCTTAGTGAAGACATTTTCAAATCATTTCAAATTTTAGAAAGGTGGAAGACACTTGTATGCTCAGTTTAAAAGCTTGCATAGTTGCATTCAACAATTCTCATTCACTAAATTTACTTCAATATGAAATATTGTAGGACTGAAGCGGCGAGTGGAACGGTAAAATAACTCTCGAGACACCGCATCCATCAAATATTTGGTATTAATTGGAATTGAGTAAATATATCAGGCCTCCAGGTAAAAGTATATTTTCAAAACCTTTTAATCACTAGCTTTCGGGCACGAATGTCCTTCTACAGGATAAAACATTATACACACACACACAAAAGCCTTTATTAGGGACTTGCCCCATACAGATTCTCCTAATTGGGTAAGGTAATAATCATCTTGTGTTATTTACATAGAAATTGAACTGTTTTACTCTTCATCTCAAAGTCATTCACTTGTTGACTGGTCCTTACATAATGATGTTCTAAAATATATATAGTAAGCTATTGCTTTAGATTTGTTTGCTGATATTTTTGAAAGCAATACGTAGGGTGAAATGTGGGTACATTTAATTTGTTGATATAGGGCCTTCCTCTCTACATCAAGGGCTGTACAATTAAGCAGGTAATGGGGGAGTTTTTCAGTAATTTCCTTGTCACACAGTGAACATATTAGGTTTTTATCCTCGAACGTCAGAACGTGGTTTTTTTAAAGACTGTAAATAGTATTCTCGATTGAGCTATACATCGTTTGACTGGTAAAGGGAAATCATCGGTTAGGTAGCATTCTGTTTCTATTGACGTATGGAAATTTTTATAATGTTGATAAAATTTTGAATTTCTTATTCTTGATTGGTCTTCTTGTATTGATTGATCTGACATTGTCCTAATATTCAAAGGAATATAACTTGGCAATATATTGTGATCCGAGGATCCAATAAGCCATGAGAAACTGACGTTATTTAGTGTATTTGTTGAATTTCTTGTAAATCCAATATTTTGTCCTGTAGAGGTATAAACATACCACAAGTGAGCCAAACAGATTGAAGTTAACCTCGTAGTGTCCATTTTAACATTCTTATCCAGAGTTTTAGAAATAATTTCTTTGCTATCACTGCGAGAGATGTTCTTCCTGTCATAGTATATTATATTGAAAAGACACCTTTCCTGGAGACCTGATATATTTTTACTCAATATTGATACAAGGTATTATTGTATTGAATTAATTGGAATTGTTGTATCAGAGAGAGATTTCTGCCTTCAGAAAAACGTTATATTCCTTTTGATAGAATTAATAACTTCAATATATTATAAAATATATTATTTATACTCAGTATATTATATCATTTAGATTGTATTCAATATATTATTTTATATTCAATATATTATTTTATATTCAATATATTATATATTATATAATCTATTTTTCTAAACTTAATTCTCTTCGATTCTGAGCCATTCCTATATACATATATATAAATGGTTATTTTAATTGAACAACAAAAAAGGTTTCCGGAGATAAGTTTATTTTTATTTTAAAACCATCTCAAGCTTTCAGGCATCTCTGCCCTTCTACAGAAGAACTTATATAATGAATAAAACGCCGCGTGGTACCAAACTATATCTTTGACATCAGAAGGAGTTTTATTCATTATATATGTTCTCCTGTAAAAGTACAGAGATGCCTGAAAACTTGAGATGGTTTTAAAAATAAAAAGAAACTCATCTTCGGAAACATTTTTATTGTTCCATAAATGGGCATTTTTAAGGTGAAAAAAAAAAGAATAAAAATAAGAAATTGGAAAGATATAGATTAATATATGTATATCTGAAGTTTCGCACACAAAACAAGGGGTATATTAGGAATATTTTAAAGATTTTATCGTCACAAACATATAAATATATATGATTTAGAATATATTTCAACCTATAGACTATACATTCAAACAAAAGGTTATATATTTGATGTTTGCATGTGTTATTATATTAATATATCAACGTAAAATACCGTGTATTTTACAAATTCCTCTTTCCACATGATATATATAGAGGAATCTTTCTTTCAAACCTTTTAGCACATGAAAACAAACTCTCGCGCAACTTTATTTTACAAGGGGGGAATCAATAAATAAGGTGAATTATCTTATTTCATAAAAATTAAAAAAGCAAAAATAATTTAAACCACAGAATATTAAAATATAACATCGAGAGACTATTTAAGGTGTTCTGTTCTTTTTTTCCACGCGCGGCGCGAGACTTATAAATAAACTAAAATGGAAGTTCCCTTGAAGGATTGCACCACGCTTGAACAACGTGCAGTTATTCGTTTCTTGAATGCAGAAGGTATTCAAACATCTCAAATATGCCAAAGAATCAAAAATATCTATGGGGAGTCTTGTTTGTCTCAAAAAAACATTTATAAATGGGTTAACGAGTTCAAAAATGGACGAATTACAAAAAGAGGGAAGCTTAGTAAAGGTGTTCTCTTTCTTCATGATAATGCAAGGCCGCATACATCATGTAAAACTGTATCTACAATCATTAAATTAGGTTTTGAAGTTTTAGAACATCCTGCATATAGTCCAGACCTAGACCCCTCTGACTATTTCCTTTTTGGACTACTAAAGAAGGAGTTAAAGGAAAAGCGATTTGACTCGGATGAAGATGTCCAGAAAGTGGTGCAAGATTTTTTTCACACGCTTCCTAAGAGTGCCTATAAAGAGGGTATTTACAAGTTGCCAGAACGATGGATACGATGTATAGAAAGCCAAGGTGATTATTTTGAATGAATCAAGTCCTAAATTTTAATATCGTTCTTAATTTTTTTTTTTATAAATTATAATTCACTTCATTTATTGATCCCACCTTGTATATAATGACTCCAGAAATTATCATATTACAACAAAAAGCATAAGACGCAAAAACTCTTTTTATCTACTTGGTGAAGCGAAGAAAGCTAAAGAAAGGCTTTCACGGACGCTTCCTTCAACCAATCAAATGTAAGGAGTTGTGGCGTCTTATTCTTTTTTTTTTTTTTGTAATTTTCGAAATCCTGTGATAGTGAATTTGGTTATAATAGAATCGTATTTTATAAAGTCGAGACTGTACTGTTCGTTGAAATATTGGTAAATATTACTATGTTGTTGTTGTTGTTGTGTCTAAATTGAAGAGTCTCAGATGTCTCCATGTATCTCTATCACAGCAAGAGGCAATTTACTATTTCTTGGGTGTATTAAGCTGCTGCTCTGGGTTTGAATATTACTATAAAAGTTCAATATAAGTATCTTTTGTATTGAAAATATGAATTTGTTTTATTGAGATTGGCGTGTCCCCAGAACCGCCCACATTCGAAGTGAAGTTCCGAGCCCAGGCCGTGAAGCGGGGCGAGCGAGCTGAGATGGAATGTCACGCTGCGGGGGATCCGCCCATGACCCTGGCCTGGGGCCGCGAGGGTCGGGCTCTGGGGAATTCCTCTCTCCATAGGTAAGTCACAATGTCTGTCTCTCACCTGGGGAAATCTTCACTCCACTTTGAAGGGTCACACGGCCTGTGCGCTATCTGCATAGTTTATATATCAGAGAATCCCGATACAAATTAAAGTAGAGAATCATCAAGCTTTAGTTTGAAAGTATTCTAAAAGTATATCTGATAGGGCCTAATATAAGGTTATTACAATACCTAGCTTTAATATTATATCGACAATAGCTGCTACTGTATTTCTTTCCAAAGGTTAAGCACGAAATAGAAAACTTTATCTCTCATGAAATAACCAATTTAGTTCAAATCATAAAGATTCCTAAACATAGAACTAATTCATTGTAGCAAAGTATTTTTTAAATTTCATTAACAGAGTATAATTTTTGTTTATATTTTACTACTCTGTAAACTTCCCTCATTGCTTATCTTTGTTTTATCATTCATAGTTTGTTCTTGTCTTAAATAAATTGCTGTGTCATCCTGAAGTTTGTCTTTCCTAATTTTCCACGTGGCAATATTAATAAAAGTAAATAAAATTTTGTGTAATACACTGGTGTCCAAAAAATAAGAAACTTAACCAATATTGAAATTTCTCAAAAGCTAATTTATTAACAAATATAAAATTTAGTATACAAATAGTTTAAACTATGGAGAATTTGACTAGCTATATGAAAATAAAAAAAAAATATTTGAAATTATGAAATATGCAAATTATTACCAACATACCCAAAGCTAAGGTTCCAGATCTTAAAGAAATAAGATATCAATAGGGAGTATGATCACCTCTAACAGCTATCAAGGTCTCACAGCGAGCCCTCATACTGTTTACCAGGCTTTGAAGGAGGTCCAGGGGTAGTAAACCCCTCTCCTCCAATAGAGCAGTTCTTAGCTCAACGAGGGTTCTGGGAGAGGGGTGACGAGCTCCAATACGCCTCCCTAGAGCATCCCACACAAGCTCTATTGGATTCAGGTCCGAAGATCTGGCTGGCCAATCCATCCTTCGAATATTCTCACTCTGGAGATATTCATTGACTATCCTAGCCCTATGCGGACGAGCATTATCGTCCAAAAAATTAAATTGTGACCAATTTGATCTCTATAAGGTCTTAGATAGGGCTCAAGGATCTCGTCCCTGTACCTTTGGGTAGTTGAAGTGCCCCGAGAAAAATGTGGAGGGGTGTGCGTCTGCTAGAACTGAAGCCAGCCCAGACTAAGAGGCTGCCCCCTCTAAAACTGTCTATTTCCCTGATGTTACTGGGATGATAGCGGGTTCCAGGCTCACTCCAGATGAAAACTCGTCGAGAATATGTGTTTAAACTAAATCTTGACTCGTTACTGAAGAGAACATTGGCCCACTGATCATGAGTCCAGGCGTGATGTTCCAAGCACCAATTCAAACGGGCTCTCCTGTGAGCAGAGGTTAAAGAGATACAGACCATTGGTCGTCTTGCATAAAGAGCACTTTCGTGAAGCCTTCGGTAAACAGTTTGTCTTGAAATTCTCGTTCCAATAGCACTTGAGAGTTCATTAGAGAGTTGAATAGCTGTCATCTCCCTATGGCGCTTGGCAGTTACGACCAGATAACGGTCTTCAGAGGTAGCTGTTTTTCTTTTCCTACCAGAACCTTCTTTTCTTTTGATGGTTCCTGTCTCAATGAACTGTTTCCATATTTTGCTGACCACAGATTTATTCACCATTAGCCATTTTGCTACTTTAACTTGTAATTGTCCTGCCTCCATTTTTCCAACAGCTCTCCATTTTAAATCATCTGCTAAATTCTTCGTAAACTCATAATTACCTAAGGATTAAATAAAATTATAATTGGACAATTCTTAGATGGGATAAACGACACACCAAATAGCACACTTATAAAGACAAGCAAATATTGGCATATTTTCAATTTTACCGAATCGAATGGTTGCGATAAATAAATTCTACGATTTAAAATACCTAATTAAAATACACCCACATCCTGTTGGTATTTGAATGAGACCATATTAGATGTTGAACACATGGTAATCTGCAGGTTGACTCAGTAAATATTTATGGAGATAAACGGGGAATAAACGCGAATTTTTCGATCAACTTTGAACACATACCTGAATCTTGTTAACCACACGCTCAGAATTTTAACCATTTATATCGGTGTAGAAGACAGGAATTGGCCTTCTAGTAATATTAATGAGGTTCAAACAATAATTAACCTGAAAAGGCTTTAAACATCGAGGTAAAAGAAAATTCCGCGTGGCAGGAATTCAAATGAGCGTGGAATGAAGCCAATTGCTGGTGGGGAAGCTATGTCCCATTGGGACAACAAGACTGGACGTACGTTTCTGGAATATTGAATATGGTGCTTGGCACCTCTAAAATAACTTCCTGGTTTGTATAATGCTGCTAATGTTCTGCCTTAATTCTCCATCCTTTCCCAAAAGTTATGCACGATACTTAAAAAATGAAATAAAAATTATTTTACCACAAAATAAGCATACGACTTTCAAATTATATGTAAATAAGAAAATAGACAATTACCAAGATAGGTATCAATTTAATATGAAAATCAGATACCCTAGAAATAGCCTTTTGCCTAGTTGTTTTGTCAGCCAATGCTCCCTCTTTAGAAATTGTATTCACAGAATTTACAGGTTATGGATCACTGAGAAGACGTTTAAGTGTTAAATATCCATAACAGCATTTTGGTCAATAGTGTATTTACTTTGGCATCACCATCCTCCACTGTTTTACATCGAGATTCACCGCTATATATCCTCTAGAATATCTATCATTTTATTCACTGTAACACCACTTCATACATCAGATACACTAATACAACCACAACAATGCAATTTTTGTTTCTTACTACCTTGCAAAAACGCCGTGGTACTATACCATAGTAAAGCCATCACGGTACAACCAGCACAGTACTAGAATCAAAGTACAACCACCACAGTATAACAACTATATAAAGCCATTACGGTACAACTACCACAGTACAACCACAAAGGTACAACCGACACAGTACAAGCTTCACGGTACAACCGCCACCATGACGATAAATCCACCACAGTGCAATCACAATGGTGGCAACCACCAAGTACAACCATAAAGGTAAATCCATCACAGTTCAATCACAACGGTAAATCCACCAAAGTACAACCATCACGGTAATTCCACCACAGTACAACCTCATCGGTACAGAATTATCACTCTGACCCCAAGTCGGCGTGTGCAGTCCCCACAACGGCAGCAGCGCACGACTGGCCCTGCCCGCGGCCCGCGTGGAGGACTCCGGGGTGTACGTCTGCAAGGCCGTCAACTCCTACGGAGAGGACGAGACGCGGGTCCAGCTGCTGGTGCAAGGTAAGTCCCGGCCGTGCTGGAAGTGTAGCATCCGCTCTCAGTGTGCGTACACTTTAACACTTTGTATCAAACTTCAAACGAGAAATCCAGTAAGTTGTCTTCATTATACTAATTTTCTCAAGTTAAATATTCTTCTCTATGTGTATTCAAGTTTTGAATCCGTTTTTATTCAGATTGTGACGCGCGAAATAATTGTTTATATTTAATTTATTCTTTAATTATTGATTAACATATGTTCAAATGTTCATCATTATTCATGTTATCCTTCACCTCTTTAATATAAATAATCAGTTTTTAATTTCAGTCGAGACTAGTCGGGCTGACGAAATCTTCATTATAGATTTTTCATCTTAATCACATATCTGTTTAGTCATTTATTTAATTTATTTCTTTATTTATTTATTTCAATTCAAAACGCTATGTCCCCCTAGGGACACTTGCGTTAAATATACATACAAATATAACAAAGAAAATATTCAACATGGAAAGATACACAGAAAGTAACTTAGAAAGATTCATAAATATTATTTACATATAGAGATATTCTATAATTTTATTTACAGTTACACCATTAAATTTAAAAATATATACATACATATACACGCATTAACCTATATATTGTTTACAACCACAAGATATGTCCAATATTTCCTTGAGATCGTTACATCAAAGACCATTTTTCTTAATGACATCCAAAATATATTTACAAAGGAAATTCACTACTACGATATTTCTGTAGAAATCGGGTTATAGGAAGATTAGAAACTCTTTTTGTTTGTCTATGTTAGGTTTCCCTACAAAAAAAATATACGACCTAATCAATTATGACAATTAAAAAAACAGTTTATTGACATATAGACAACGGTCAAAAGAGAGTTTAAAATGTTTAAAACAGTGTAGGAAATATGTACACCAGACGAGGCCTTCACCGAAAGGACGTCCGGATCTCAGGAGCCCTCCATAAGTTTAGACAGTCCCAGGCCAGTTCATGTTACCTGCATGCTCTACATGCTCGATGATAGGTTTGAGGAATTTGGCGAGAATAATCTTATTCTCAGAGGAGAGTGATATTCAATTATGTCTACCAGATTTTACACTTACCATCATAAACGTCTATATCCTTCTTAGAAAACGAATCTTCCGTTTGAGTTGTAGAAGTGAGAAACTGGTGACTCCGATATAGAATTGACAGAACACATTTTGGTAACAATACACCGCTGTAGTAGAGTTTAAACTCAGCCAGGAATATAGTCTTGTTGTTTGTATTATCATGTGGTGCAATCCTTTTTAGCCTAGAGAGAAGCTTCAACTTCGTTGATAACAACATATTCAAAAATAATAAATGATATGCGCCAATAGCAACTGACATAAATATTAGTTCAAAAACCATATATGTATATTATATAATCTAAAATGCAAATATTTTATCTTTTAAAAACATATTTTATTTTCATTCATTGACTGTTCTATATTTTTTACCATAGATTTAGAATATACCACTTTAATTATTGTTGGAAATATGTATAGTTAACCCTACCTATTTTTTGAAATCACGATTATAGAGAGAGAGAGAATTCATTCTATAAATTATATATTACTGTGATAAATAATTTTTATGTGTAAATTTACTTCAAGTAATTCAAAATAAAAAACTACTTGAAAGGTAAAAAACAATCTTTCTTTTTTCACGATTGCACCTCTTTTTCAACAACAAAACAAAAGAATTATATAAAAGGGCGTACCTGGATCTGTAAAGAAAAAAAAAACAATTTTTTTTTTTCTTAAAATATTTCGAGAGATTGCTCCCTCTTTATCAATTTATTGCACAGTGAAGAATACATATATTATATATACGAGCCCCCGATTTACACGGTAGATACGTTCCTGAGAAAAACGTGTAAATCGAGGGATAGGTGTATATTAAACTGTCAAATCTGAATAGGTGTTCGCCCCCTCATGAATCAGAGCCTCCCAATATTCTTTTCAACATAGGTGTATAGAGTAGAATATCGCATTTTAGGATAGTGCGATAAAAACAACAAAAAACCTATTTGAAAAACCGTGTAAAAACGAAAACGTGTAAAACAAGTACCGTGTAAATCGGGGGATAGGTGTATATATATTGTTAAATATTGAGCAATCCATTTTAATATCATTAAAATGATGCCATATTTTGGATCAATATAATTTATTAAAAGATATTTTCCGATATATCGACGAGGCCTATCTTCCTCTAAGAATTCAAACTCCTTTTAAACCCATCATCTGCGTGATGCATATATATATACTAGCCGAATGACCCGGGCAACGCCCGTGTTTTACCCGATTGAATGTTTTGATTCAAATACTATTTGTTAGAATTATAAATTGGCGCCTTAAATAAATGCATATTTTAGTTAATAACTATAGCCTATGTGCTTTATCTGTCTATGTACTGTTGGCTTCCGTAGGCGTCTCTTACTGGGAAAAAGAAAGAGAGGATTCCATTTGGTTATTAACTAATATATTCATTTATTTAAGGAGCGACCCGCTCCAACACAATAGTTACAGAAATTGGGGGGGGCAAAGGTGGCGTGATCGTAGCCGACCAATAGGAGGGCGCCATTCCAGAAAAAAAAGCAAACTGTGACAGAGGCCACGCATGACGCTCGTAACTGTATATATAATATGTTGTAAATAATTTTACCATATTATTTTATACGTAAATTATATTTTTATTTTATTGTTTATTTCATAGATGAACTCTGTGACGCCGAGAAGTCCAGACGGCGCTGATGTAGATATAAATATTGTTTTTTTTTTTTTGCTTAGTCTAGTTAGTTAGACTTTCTTTTGTTATCAAATATGTAAATTTACTATATTTTTGTTTAATTAAGTTTTTTTCTCTCAAGATTGAGCTATTCTACCTGTTAAGATTCCTTAAGTTTATTATTACCATTAATTTTGTAAACTATGACGATTGGTTACTAAATAAACCCGTCAAGAGTGGAGTGTTTTGATCTTCTTTAATCAAAAGGCCTCGACTGCTCAATCTCATCTCACCACCAGCACCATTTTATTTTCAAATATAAATTAAATATAATATATATATAGTGGTATACAGCAAAATACAAAAATAAATTATATATATGTCATTTAAAAAGGGATAACTTCCCAACCAATCCTAAAACTACCGGCATACAGAGAAAAGGAAGTAAAAGACACTGGCAAGAGAAATGAAGAGATTGGATATTACTCGGTTGCATAATCCGCTGTTTCTGTTAAACCTTCTCCTAACTCTATATTCTTCCCTTGCATATGTTTGTTATTGCGTTGTTCATAATCTTCTGACTCTTCAACATATATTCCCTTACTGGGTTTCCTGGTCCTCTTGTTTTATTGCACATTACCCTGACGTCAATACTTGTTGACCGTTGTATATTACTCGGTTGTATACTCCGCTGTTTCTGTTAAACATTCCCCTGGCGCTGTACCATATTCCCTTGTTGCATTTGTTTATAATAGTGGTTCATATTCTCCTGATTAACATATATTCTCTTACTAGGTTTTCTGATCCTCTTATTCTATTGCACCTTACCCTGACGTTAATACTTGTTTGATGGTTGTATATTACTCGGTTACATAATATACTGTTTCTGTTAAACAGTCCCCTGACGCTGTACCATATTCCCTTGTTGCATTTGTTTATGATAGTGGTTCATATACTTCTGACTAACATATATTGCCTTACTAGGTTTCCTAATCCTCTTATTCTAATGCACATTACCCTGACGTTAATACTTGTTTGATGGTTGTATATTACTCAGTTATATGGAGTTTGAACATGTTGTTATCAACAAAGTTGAAGCTTCTCGCTAGGCTAAAAAGGATTGCACCACATGATAATACA